>NC_024132.1:2379969-2430411 GCF_000346735.1 Prunus mume
CTCTTTCTTACTCTTTCCATCCCCTTTCTCCAAACCCACTTTCCCAAACTTACTCTTCACCTCAAATTCCAATTTTTCGCCTCCAAATTCATCAGTTTCCGGCTTCCCCACATTTGAAACCGAGCTATTCTCACCACTAAATTCCTTCAAAATCGAATCCTTGACCTCAGAACTTAAATGGGAATCCACCAAATCCGATTCTTGATTTAAATTCGCATTGTCAGGGTGCAATGTGCAAGAAACCAATGAACTCGGAGGGCCAAATCCGAAATTTCTAGAACTTTGTGGTGCAGAGAGATAGCTATTAGGCAGAGATAGCGGGGTGTAAGTAAAAGAGGCGCAGCGGGAGAACTGAAAGCGTTTCAATTTAGAAGAAGGAGTAGGAGAGAGTGAAAGGTTAAGAAGAAGCGAACCTTGCAGAGTGGTCATTGTTTAGGGTTTATCAAAATGGCTCTTTCTCTCCCTCTATCTCCCTCACCCGCTCTCTCTCTCTCTCTCTCTCTCTCTCTCTTGTACAAAAAAGGGTGTGCAAAGAGACGGTTTTCTTTCTCTTCTTTTGGTCGCGAAGACAGAGTTTGAGAGCCACAAAATTGCGTGAGAGAGAAGATTAGAGGGAACAGAGAAAAAACCTTATCTTGGGATTGAAATTGGCGCCGGCTTCTAGTTTGTGGTTTTACAGATGGCTCTTTGTCTATTTCTATTTTACAAGAATACCACTATTGAGTAGAGGTGGCAATATTGAACATGGCCCGTTAATACGACACGAATTCGCGCACGAAAAATTCAGTATTCGGGTATGAGTTATCGTGTCGTGTTGATATCGTATTGACCCGTTAGCCACCCGTTAAGCTATCGTGTCGTGTCGTGTGAATTCGCGAATATCCGTTAACCCATTAAGCTCATGGACATTTTTATAAATTTATCTTCTTCTTTTTTTTTTCTTCTTCTTCTCTTTCTTCTCTTTTGTCTCTTCCTCCCCAATTCCCCCGATTCTCTCTCTACTCTCTCACTCTCTCTCTCTCTCTCTCTCTTTCTCTCTCTTCAAAACCCAGCAATCTTTGAGCTTTCTTCTTTTCTCAACTTGAGAGTCTTAAGCAGCCACCCAACCACCATGAGCCATCCCAGCCACCTCCCCCTTCTATCTCCCTCCCTCACCGATTGATCCCACCTATTCCCTCACCTTCTCCGATGGCTCTTCCAGCTCCACACCCACCATCTCTGCTGCCCAAACCTTTGAGGGCCACTCACACGGCATCTCCAATCTCACATTTGAGCTCTATCGATTGTGTTGATTGTTTTTTTTTTTTTTTTTTGCATTGGTTGATTTTTTAATTGTTTAAATTTTTTTTTTGTTTTTATTATTTTTTAAAATTCTTAATAGATTATCGTGTCATATCGTGTGATTCGCAAATTGTAATGGGTCGTGTTTGTGTTTGACCTTTTCAACCTGTTTTCTTATCGTGTAGTGTCATGTCAACTTGTTAAAAAAAGCGGGTTGACACTAAAACGACACGAACACTGAAAAAACAACACGAATGCCAGGTCTACTATTGAATATGAGAGAAATTTATATATACTAAAACTCAATCCAACCAGACATCGTTACTAAGCAAAGTGGAGTGACGCAAATGCCCCCTGTTTTATTGTTACTCAGCCTCTTTTTTTTTCTTTCCAATTGCATAGTAAAATATCTCAACTGCCCCCCACTAAACCTTTTCTCTGTTCCCTTTTTGCCCCTCCCATTCAAATGCTAAGCCTCGCGACTATTTAGTTTGTGCAGAGACGTCATTCATTTCGAACCAGACTGGTTGGGCTAGTTGGGGAGCAGTGATGGGATGCACTACTTAGATTTTCAGGATTCATTTAGGGCAGTCAATTCCTGTTTGGGGCAGCGCGCTGCGAATTTCGCCCTTCTTTTGGTCATCATCTCATCGATTTGTTTGTTGGTTGAGAGATTTTTTGTCATTCGTAGAGCATTGGTATGAGAGATCTTCCATCTTTGTTGGCTACCTCAACTTAGATTGCTCATATTTGTTGGGTTTTCTTCTTCAACTTTTCAGTTTTTTCTTCCTTTTTCTCCTCTTCTTTCTTGACCATGTCTTCTTTTGATGTTTTGTAGGTGGGATTTTTCTGCTTTAGACAGAGCTAGTTGGCTATTTTTTTCGTTTCTATTAAGCAAGAGGTGAGTTTATTTGCTGAAATCAATTGGAAGAAATTAATTACTTTTGGCTTTGTTTTAGCTAATGACATCGATTGGCAATTTGTGTTGATCGTTTAGCCATATATATTGTTCTTCTTAAGTCCTTAATGATGAATTCTTGGTATGGACAAAACTCTTTTTCTTTTTTCTTTTTTACAAAACAATTGACTAAACCATCAACGCCACAAAAGGAGAAATCCTTTTTTCTGCAGCTGAATACCATGAAAGTTTTAGATGCATTGTCTATCAAAATCATGAAGGAAAATATAATTATGATGGTAAAAATGACTGTTTAAAAGGAAATGTCATCACAACATGGTTCAAAATACTCCAAACTTGTAAAAACAACTTGCTATAATAAAAGCAACAGAGAAAGACAAGTCTTTTTAGCTTTTTAATAGAAAAAACAAAACAACTTTTTAACAAATTAATGACTTGTTGATGGGTTGCTTTGAATCCTTTAATTCATTGCTCAAATTGGTTCCTAGAACAAGTTAGTGATTGGTTTAGAGGATAAGTCTTTAAGAACAATGGTTGTGGTGTAGAAGAGTTTATTTTCTCTTGCTGAGTAAACTGTTTTATTCTCTATTTTAGAAACACTTGCTTTTGTCCTCAACAAAAGCAATCAATTCATCAAGGGTAATCTAAATTGTGTAATGATCTATTGTTGTTAATATTTGTTTTTTATTTTTGTTTTTTGTTTTTATACTAATTTTGTATAATATATATTCATTTGGTGATTTCATGTTAGAGATGTTAAAAACTGTGTTAATAGCTATTTGATGTGGTCTGCTGCCAATATATATGACTATGAATGAACATGTATGAGATAGAATGAAAAAGAGACCAACCTAATGCCATTGATGACTGCTGGAGAGAGAAACAGAGGAGAATAGTATATGTGTATTGTTTATCTTTGTGGTTAGAGATAGGCAAGAGACACTTGAGACTCAAGGCTTTTCTCACTGTAATGAATTACATACTAAGAAATTATGTGTCACATTATGATTTTTTTTAGAAATGTGTGTTACTCATTTTGTTTATTTTTGATGTTGCAAAAGTTGTTCTTTGGTTTTAGATTTCCGCCGATGCCACGAACGCCACCCTATCGGTAATAATGTTTCTGTTATAGCATAATCATTATTATGTGTTTCTATGATTGTAAAGTTTCTATGCTTTATAAATCTATTGCTTGGGGTTTTAAATTTTCATCATAATCCACTCATAAATGGAAGATTTAGATTCATCTGGTTCGCTTCTTCATCAGATAAGCTTATGTTCATTTGTTGTCTTGTTTGTCTCGTATCGCCTTCTTACTCTTTCCTTCATTTGTGTCTCTATTGGTATTTGTTGCGTTTGGTTCTTCAACTTTTGAGATCTCTCTTTCTTTTTCTCTTCTTCTTTTTTAACCGTGTCTTCTTTTGATATTTTGTAGGTAGTGTTTTGCTGCTTTGGATACTTTTGTTCGAGGTTTTTTTTTCTGTTTGTTTAGTAAGAGGTGAGTTTTTTGGGTTTAGGGTTTACATCATCACAGACAATGGAAAGTCATTCTCGAACCGCTTAATGGATAAACTATGTGAAGATTTTGGTTTCAAGAAACACAACCCTTCAATGTACAATGCCCCGACCAACGGTCTCGTTGAAGCATTCAACAAAACTTTTTGCAACTTGTTGAAGAAAGTTGTTGGGAGATCCAAAAAAGATTGGCATGAAAGAATAAATGAAACATTATGGGCTTACTGAGGAGATATTGGATGCCCACTCATGCTACACCATATTTGCTTGTGTATGGCGTGGAAACTGTTTTGCCTCTAGAAATTCAAATTCCATCATTAAGGAAAGCCATACAAGCTCAGAGTCCATCATTAAGGAAGGCCATTCAAATTCCATCAATAACGCTTAGAGTGTGATATTAAGTTCAGCTTTTGAATGCTTTTAATAAGAAAGTCCGCCTTAGATCTTTTCAGGTAGGATATCTTGTCCTTGCAATACATAGGCCTATCATCAGAACACATAAAACCGGAAGTAAGTTTACTTCAAAATGGGATGGACCTTATGTAGTACAAGTAGTATACACAAGTGGCACTTACGAGATCGTGGCCGATTATTGTTTAAGAGTTGGCTATATCAACGGAAAGTTCTTGAAATGATACTACGCATAAAGCGAATGCAAGCTCATGGCCCGCATGAGCCTAAATTGCACATGGCATAAATAAAAAAAGGGGCTCATTGAATTGAAAACTTGAAAGGCGGTCCAACCAAAAGTTAGGACAAAAAAAAACCCTTTAAACTATGTGATGACGACTTGATCCCTTTTCATCGAGGGTACGTAGGTAGCTTGGACAATAAATTCCAAGTTCAGTCACATTAAAATTAAAATAAGGGTTTCTCTATAAGTTCAAACCATCGGAAAGAAATGATGAAATAAGAGAAGGCTTTTATTTCATTATAAATGTTAACTAGTAAACATCAATACTTTGACATGTTCAAAAGGAAATATAAATGAAGCAAAGAAAGTTTACAAGAAAAAATAAATTGCTACTCCCAAGTCAGGTCTCTAAAACCATTGTGCATCTTCTCAAACGAAGCTCGTAGTATGTCCAAAGCCTTTTTGATCGCAGCCTTCTCCTTCTTTAAATGGATAACCTCATCGTGACGTTGTGAAAGTTATGCATCACTCTCTGAAAGTGATTCGTCGAGTTAGCGAAGTCTTAACTTCAACAGTTCTTGTTCTCTCTTCAACTCCTTAGCTTGTTGCAGAGCCAAAGCGATAAAAAGTAAAGAATCGACATCAACTAAACGATCACTTTAAACCTCTGGAGATAGCTTTTCAGAGTTAGAAGAGTGCATGGAAGAATAATCAACTGCGGTCACCATAAATGCATCTACCATAGCTCATAAGGATAAGGAGTCTGCCCCAACATTGTCAATGGTAGTCAACAATTTTCCAAGTTCATTCTTAAATGAAGGAAGTCGTTAGCAAGTAAGGTTATTGTAGATGCAGTGCCAACAATGATGCATGACCTATAATGTGAATACATTGATACCATAGTTCTGTTCTAGATGTCATCTTTAAGTTCTCCAGTCACATATTGTACATAGCAGAACTACATACTGTATGTAGCAGAACTGCATACTAAACTAATGCGGGCTATAAGGTTGGATGACTCAATATTGTCAAGTTGTAGAGAAACATATCATGAACGAAGGCATATCAAATATGCGAAGACTTCCTTAGGAATATAAATTTAATCAGTCAGTCATTTACACTTAAAAAAAACCCTTACCCTTACCAGGCGGCTCATTTGCACTTTAACATAAGTGCAGAAGAAAGCCCGAGCTGTTGAATCTTCAAAATATTTCCCCGAAAATCCTCGTCAGAACCTTGTCATGATGGGTGCAGACTTCAGAAGATGAAGATAAAAAGTTTGTGTCGAACTAATATTCCCCAAACTACCCATACACATAATGAAAAAGAAGAACAGTTGCACAATTCCCTATACCATCTGCACTAAAAATATAGTTTAACCCCTTACAAATGCTAGCTAATACTGGAATTGCTAGGCTGAAGGGTACACCTTGCGCCATTTAACTCGCAACTTTGAAAATCCTGGGTCTGATCAAAGTAAAATCATCCTTGGGAAATACGAAAGCAGAACGATCATGGAAAGTAGCCAAGTATGATCTTTCCATATCTTCATCATTTATACCAAAATCTTCAAAAACCCCTTGCTCCTCATCAGTGCGTTTCAATGCCACCTCAATGATACCAAATGTATCAGAGTCTTCCTTTGGCTTTTATGACTTTTTCCATATGGTTTTCCTCGAAGGCCCTTTGTATTTGCATGGCCCTGATACCAATATCTCATCCAAGTAGTCATCCTTACTCCAGATTTTCCTTTAGCATCCTATAAAATTTTGTGATATACTAAGAACAAGTATCAATCAATGTGTGGGATATAAGGCAAGCCCTTTCTGGTCATTTTTGTTGAGACTCTCTACACTTCGAACAACCTTCTCATAAAATCGAGCTCCAACAGGCAGACTGCCGATTCATGAAGAGTATTTTTTGGAGGACACTAGCCCTTTCTGGTCATTTCCCCTTGGGGTGTATGAAGAGTATTTTTTGGAGGACACTAGTACTCACAAAAGGCTCGGATGACTGGAGCATGCCGATCATAGCTAAACAATGAGGCAAATATTGCACTAATATAGACCAGCGATTTTAAGAACCTGAGTGTTTCTACTTAGCACATCTCCAAGTCATTCCTAGTAATACTTGTTAAATGTAGATTCACAGGTTGTCGGGAGAAGGGAACTAAAACTCACAGCTTCATTATGGATTGGGTCGCTAAGAAGTTCAAATGCCCCTAATGAATCGATCTCTGTATGATGTGAGAACTTTAATTGTAAAACATTAAAGTGAAGGTCCCTACCCGTGGGCTTGGATTTTTTGAAGCTACTAAGTTGAAAAAGCACATCTTGAGACCAAGACTAGATATAGAGAGAATCATTTTACTCTAATACCTCCGAAACTAGGATTGGCTCACCTACAAGCAATGGGTTCCTTAGTCTCGAGTATCACTTTCATCCTCAAGAATAGTAACAGTACCTTTATTGAAACATTTGAAGAATGACATCTTTATAAGATGAACGAGATGAAATGACAATGTCACACCCCGGATTAGGGGTTGGAAGAAATCCTATGCCCAATGTGTGAGAAAAAAAGAGAGGCCAAAACATGGGTTTAAAATAAACTTCTCTTATAAAAATAACCCCAAAGTCTTACAAGAGTACAAGAAATAAATAAAGCTCTATCACTATCATCTAATTCAGCCTCAACTCACCGGTCATCCGTCTTTTAGGTTTTACACTTGCAACGTCTATAAAGGGGTGAGGGAAATCACAACTCAGTACGGACATGAACCTTTTCAAGATAAATTAATATAACTAAATTAAGTGACATGCAATCACTCAGTCAGATATCATATCAATAATAATAATGCATGTATGCTCTTCATCTATTCCCATTAATTCATATAACTGGATAAGCAGACATGCATGTCCCATACCGTACTTATACAACCATTTATATGAACTAACACCCATCTCAATCATCCCTTTTGTTAGTCATCTTGTCTAACTCTTTGTCGCCAGTCCCAAATCACCCAATAAAAACCATGTGAACTATGGGATCCTTGAGACCTGGTACCTACCAAGAGTTAGACTCAACTACACAAAGGATCCTGTCCATTACCCTATTTTCCATAATTTCTTTATTAACCCAAGAATTCCAACTATCACTGGTAATATATATATATATATATATATATAAAATATGTCAACATCAATCAAATAATTAACAATACGTAAACACCCAATATTAAAAACATTATATAATGTCAAGAACATCCATCAAATTATAATATCAAGCACAATATAGTATTCACGAAATTTCATTAAAATCAATCTCCGTAAAGACCCCCAAGAAATCCCATACCTTAATTTCAAAGCCTATTGTATAACTCTAAGTTATAAGACAAACACCTTGAGCTCTTCCAGAGTCTCTTTTGTTTCACAATCTCTCGCTACCAACACTTTCTAATATTTTTCTTCTTTTTTTTCTCTCTATGTATTTTTCTTTCTTTCTTCTCTTGTTTCTTTCTTCTCAATTGCAACCATAGATAATCCTATATATTACTAAAAAAGTTGGTTATTAAGTTAAAACAGAGATATATCACTATGCCAAATTTCACTTTCAGCAACACTCAGGCATCGGTAAAACGGAACATTGATGCTATTAGTACATTAGGCATCGATTTTACAAATAACGATACTAAATAGGTACAAAGACATCAGTACAAATTTTTGGGTTTTATGACAATGCCTTTGATTCCCCTTTAGCATCATCTCTCATAATCACAGATGCCTAAAGTGATTTGCCTTTTTTCTTTTTTTCTTTTTTTTTAAGAGGGACATGTTTTTTTAAAAAGCCGCAGATGCCTAAAGGGTAGTCAAAGCTAGTCCAAGATTTTTCACGCTCTCCCTCTCAAACTCTAACCCTAGCCTCCATCTCCCTCTCAATTTTTTCAATCCCTCTCAAACTCTTGCCCTAACTTCCATCTCCCTCACAATTTTTTCAGTGCCCTCTCCCTCTCAATTTTTTTGTCCCTCTCAAACTCTATCTTTCTCCTCTCCTCCATCACTGCCTCTTTCTCTCTCAAATGCTCCGGACGAGGCAGGCGCTTTCATCAAGGCTAAAGCCCAGCTGCCCTTGCCCCTCCCTGAGCTTCTGTGAGCTTCGAAAACTCCGAGAGGTTTTTGAGTTTCAATGGCTATTTTTAGCGACTCTAGTCACTGTTTTCATCGAGAGAGGTATGGATATCAATCTCCTCATCATGCTATAGCTGTTAGTGTAATTAGTTTGGGTTAATTTCTAAGTTTTCAAGTTTGATTTATACACCTATGGATGCTCAAAAAATTCTTATCAGCCTCTATGACGCCACATCATGGTTAGGTCTTCATCGTGCTTTAATCTCTGATCTTTTTCGTTTATTTCTCTGTTAATCTTGATAAATCTAATGCTTCAGTTTAATGGAGGTCTTGATCATCATCGTTATGGATAGAGTTGGGGTTAGGGTTTTCTTTTTTCTCGTGGGTACTTGTTGATTTTCACGAATTTCCGTTGATTGATTTGATTTTCAGGGTCTTGCTGGGAGGAAAAAATCATATTCTTGGAATGGATTTGAGGTAATCCCTAATGCCTTACCTAATATTTATTTCCCACAATTGATTAAGCTTCGGATCTTGTCCAATTTCCTCCTTTAATTTTAGTTTTTATTATTTGTTGGGTCCAAGATGTGTATGTATATGGCTGAGAATTGAATTGATTTTGCCTTTTTGTGGTGTAATAGGGAGAAGGTCATGAAAAAAAAATTGTTATAACTTTGATGGCAAAGAAGATGCAAAGTACCTGTTTTGGGATTCTTTCAATGGTTTGTTTGTTTTCTTTCAGAAACAAGGTTTTCAACTTTTGATTTTTTATATTCTAACAACTCTATTTTTCGTTTTATTTCAGAGACCTATCTACCTCCATATTATTATTTATACAATTGTTTACTAAGCATATTAACAGCTGGCGTGTTGGACATGTTAGATCCTGAAGTAATGATGAGCTGCATATATGATTATGAAGAATGCTTTGTTCGCTAGAAGAAAAAATGAATGAAAACAACATAAGATAAAGAAAAAACTAATGTTGTTCATGGGATGAACTTGTCTATGCTCTGTTTGTAAGTAATAACAGCTTTCGTGCCTACCTTTTGCACATTTACATTACAGTCAATATTAATTCCCATGCTAATTACTTTTTATATTTAAAAAAAAAGGGTGTTTACCATATATTTTAGGGAGTTTCACTAAAACACCCAAAATGGGAGCTGAAATTATAAAAAAAACTCAACACTCAAAATACTTTATAAACACGCCCAAAACCCATCATTACACACACTCAAAACCCATTTATAAACACACCCAAAAAATATACAATTGTTGACTTTGTGGTTGATTTTGGGTGTATTTCTATGTTTAAATAGTGTTTGGGTTTTTTTATAAATACATGTCTAGGATTGAGTTTATTTATAAATTTGTATATATTTTATTGGGCTTTATATACTGTATTAGATAGTTGTCTTCCTTTTACTTGACTTTTTATTATTTTTGTGATGGCAGAAAACGATCCAGTTGCTGCATCAGCGCAAAAGTATAAACCAATACAATATGCAATTCTGGGAACTACCTTAGGTCCAATTCAAATTAATGCTTTCCTAGGAGGTATGCCACAGTATCATTATTTATCAAGAACTTTTCAAATCTAGCATAGTAATCTTCTATTTCATGCAGAAATTATATGACACACCTGAAGTTCATCTCCACCATAGGCAAGCAGCAGTGGTTCATTCAGAAAATCTACCTGCCCTTACTCCTCAAAGTCGGCTAAGGGGTCAATCTTTTCTTGTATGTTTAGTCAGCTTAGGGGGGGTCATTCTTACCGGTATTTGTATCCTTTTAGTAGTTTATTTGTTGGTATCTTCTAGTTAGTGACTTTTGGTTATTCTTAACCAGAATTCTCA
This sequence comes from Prunus mume, assembly GCF_000346735.1. The sequence continues at coordinate 2,390,302 of NC_024132.1, forward strand.
GGTGTGTCCTCTAGAGATGGAACAACAAGGAATGACAATTCCAATGGTTTGAATGGCTATTCAATATTCTAGGGAAGTCTTGTCAATCGGAGTAGATGTCTTGAAGGTTTTGACCTTATTTTAGTTTCACATGTATTAACTTTACCAGGCTCATTATTGTAGTTGCCCAATATGCCTTTTGTGTAGTATAAAACTATATATTTGCAAATAACCAGTTATTTAGAGAATGAGCAATGTGACTATTTTTTGGTAGTTGTGTCTGTGTTAATTAAGAAGAAATGCTAGTTGTGCTTGTCCAGCTTTCCCCCATCACATGATCATTTAATTGCTAGTTGAAACATGAAGTGGGATCTATTTAATGACTTCCTGTTATCTAATTAGATTGAAGTGATATGATTTGGTAAATTTGAAGTGACAACATATTGGATGAGGTACGAGAAGATAACAAGCAAAATACTTGAAGTGATATGTTGTAATGACTTCCTGTTATCTAATTAGATTAATGACTTCCTGTACCTTACACTTTTTAAGCTTAAGTTCATATTGGATGAGGTACGAGAAGAATTGGCAACTCATGTCCTAGAATGGATTTTTGATTGAACTAAACATTCCTCCTTCATTTTACATGTCTTTCTAGCTTTATATATAGACAAGTATGGACAATTTTTGGTTTGAGGCTTGAAAAATTGTGATTTGGATGTGACAAGTATGGATCATTCAAGTATTTTGCTTGTATATATAGACAAGTATGGATATATTTAAATTTAAATTTAAATTATGTTTTTTTATGAGCAATGGCAATACAACATGATCTGAAAAGATGAAAACAACCAGCAGACATCTATGATCATTGATGCCTAAAATCATAAGTAACATAATTATTTATATAACAATCAACGCTATTAGAGGCTTTTCACGTTCGCAAAATAGAAAAAGCGATGACATATAACATAATTCAGAACAACACTATTTGTTTATGCGATGTTGTAATTGATAATATGCATTAGTATAGGAGATACCACTGATGTTGTAATACCTCTTTAGCCTATCCCTTTTGAAACCACTGATGCTGTTTCAAGTTTAGGCATCAGAAGTCAACGTTTTTTTGGCACACCGAAATCCTTTAGGCATCGAAGTTTACTAAATATCTGATGTTGTAATGTGAGTATATATATTTATACAGTATGAGATATCATGGTCTATAGGTATATATCTATATAATTGTATAAATATATATATATATACACACGTTGACTTTGTTAAAGCTATTCTTACATAATCCGTTTTATAAGCCTATGTTTTTGGTAACGGGTAGGGTTGAAGTCAAAAGACTTGACTTGGATACTATCTTATTATATCTGGGATGCAAGAGTACAACAATTTCACATTGATTAACGTAACAAAACTTTGTTTTTATCCACTCACACGTTTTATGTTTTGCGCCCCCCAGGTAGTAGCTAGTCTCGAACCGAGCGGCCTTACCAAGTCATGAGCTTCCGAGCCCGAGCTTGTGTTGGACAAACTTTTACTTGTTTTTAGTTCCGTCGAACTTTATTTCATTTGTAAACTGAATATCTTAGATACGCTCTGTTATCGCCCATGGTAGGGTTGAATGTAAGGATGAAAGCCTACTATGTAATTGTGTGCTATTATATTGTGCATGCTGCCGTTGGGATTATGTTGTTGTGATTTGACAGGTTTAAATTTTTTAAGAAAGTCTAATTTTTAGAGGAGGCTCTGTTAAAATTTTAACAGAAAGTTTCATCCCTCTTAGTAAGTGGCCTGACATTGGTTTGATGTCAGAATTATTACAGGATTCATTGCGAATTCAAAGGAATTCGGGGTAGGTCCTATCAACTTGGTATCAGAGTATTAGGTTCATTTTCCTTCAAACTTCATGCTTCTTGTGTATTCCTGAAACTAATGGCTCCTCTATTTTCTTTCATATAGCATTATGCCTCCTCGATGTGGTAGACCGAGAACCCGTTTTCCCGGGACCAGGGAGCTTATTCCACCTCCACAACCATCTTTACCGCTACCACCACCTCCACCTATCGGCAAGGGAGCTGGTGGGAACGAGTTCGACTTGCTCCATGTACTGGACCAGTTCACCCAAAAGGTCACCACAGCGTTACAAGGGAGGCGTAAGCCCTGAAGCCTCCGATATCAAAAGAGTCAGAGAACTTAGGGCACATGATTTCTTTGGCAGTGCACACCTTGTTGAAGCTGATAATTGGGTCACCGACATTGACAGAGTGTTTGAAGTCCTGCGGTGCCTTGATGAGGATTGAGTTCAATTAGCTGCGTTTCTTTTGAAGGGGAATACTTATCACTGGTGAAAGACTGTCCGTAGAGGTTATGCTGATCCTACTGTCGTCACTGGGGCGGAGTTTCAACGTGTCTTGTATGAGCAGTTCTACCCCCATTCATAGCAAAATGCGAAGAAATCTAAGTTCCTGCATATGAAACAATGGTCGATATCCATGCGGGAATACGAGCACAAGTTTAATAAATTATTCAGATTTGCTTCAGAGCTGATTCCTAATGAAGAAGAGAAGTGCAGATGCTTTGAGGAGGGTCTGTGGTTGGACATTCAGGTAGTCGTCACCGCCTCCACTAATCCTACCATGAAGGCACTGGCCCAAGCAGTGGATCGAGTGTCAAAGAAGCTCAATGCGGGCTTAGCTACACATCATAGGGACTCATTTGGCTTTGGTGGACCGAGTCAGGTTCCATCAAAAAGAGGCAGATCCAGCTTCAGTTATGCGGGCAGTGGTTGGTCCGGTGAGCGCGGCTCCAGTTCTAGTAGTGGGAGATCTAGGCCTAGGCCACCTTGGAGTCAGCATTCTAGTAAGTAGTCGATGGCCAGTACAGCCAGAGATCCTTCACGGTAGACTTGCTTAGCATGTCACAACTGTGGGCAGCTCAGACACTTTATCAGGGACTGTCCTCACATAACCCAAAGTGGAGGGTAGGGTCAAAGAATCAGCTTTATGCCAAGTTGACAACTGAACAAGGTGACAGTGCATAACCGGTATCCTTTGCCTCAAATTGACGACTTGTTCGATCAGTTAAATGGTGCCAAGTACTTTTTCAAGATTGATTTGAGATCGGGATACCATGAACTCAAAGTGAAAGAAGAAGATATTCCCAAGACGGCATTCAGGACTCATTACGACTTGATGAATGCCCCAGTAGCGTTTATGAATCTCATGAACAGAGTGTTCCTACCTTACTTGGAACGCTTTGTGATTGTGTTCATAGAGGACATTCTAGTGTACTCACGGAGTTTGGAGGCTCATAAGAAGCACTTGAGGTTGGTATTAAAGACTTTGAGGAGGAAGCAGCGTTATGCCAAGTTTAGTAAATGTCAATTCTGGCTAGATAGGGTGGACTTCCTTGGGCATGTGATTTCAGCAGAAGGAATCTATGTGGACCCTCGGAAGGTGGAAGCAGTAGTGAATTAGGTATAACCTACTAGGGTGACTGAAGTACGGAGTTTTCTGAGGTTGGCAAGTTACTATCTTAGTTTTGTGGAAGGTTTCTCTACGATAGCTGACCCTCTCACTTGGTTAACAAGGAAATGAATCAAATTAGTGTGGTTGACCACCGCACCTGTGATCTATAGTGATGTGTCATTACAAGATTTGAGATGTGTATTGATGCAACATGATCCGGTGATTGCTTATGCCTTGAGGCAACTCAAGAAGTACGAGCAAAATTACCCTACCCATGACTTGGAGCTTGCTGCAGTGGTGTTCACCCTTAAAATTCGGTGACACTACTTGTATGGTGAGGCCTGTCAGATCTTCACTGATCACAAAAGCCTCAAGTACTTTTTCACTCATAAGGAGTTGAGCATGAGACAAAGGCGTTGGCTAGAGCTGATTAAAGACTATGATTGTACGATTGAGTACCATCTGGGTCAAGCTAATGTGGTGGCAGATGCTTTGAGTAGGAAGTCTTGTGGAAGCTTAGCTTATCTTAGGATGGCTTACCTTCCATTATTGGTGGAATTGCGGGAAGATGGAGTAGAACTGGGAATGAGTCGACATGGTGGACTACTTGCTAGTTTGCACGTGAAGCCTATTCTAGTTGGGCGGGTGATTACAACCCAATTGGAAGTTCGTACACTTTGTATGATAAGACTAGAAGTTGAGAATGGTATGACGACAGATTATGCTGTGAGGGATGACAAAGCCTTAATAACTGGAACACATCACTGTGTACCTAAGAATGAAAATTTATTGAGAGAAATCATGGAGGAAGCTCATTGTTCAGCCTATTCTATTCACCCGAGTAGTACCAAGATGTATCGGACACTATGTGAGTACTACTCGTGGTTGCATATGAAGGGTGACATAGCTAGGTATGTGATCAGTTGTTTGATTTGCCAATAGGTGAAGGCGGAGCGACAGAGACCATTTGGACTTATGCAACCACTTCCAATCCCTGAATGGAAGTGGTAACATATCACAATGGATTTCGTTTTCAAACTTCTACGCACTTCGAGAAGACAAGATAGAATGTGGGTGATAGTCGACCGACTCACCAAATTCTCTCATTTCCTACCTATCAAAGAAATTTACTCTTTGGTGAAGCTTGCTAAACACTTCGTGGATGAAATTCTGAGGTATGGAGCACCTATGTCCATCATGTCGGACAGGGACGCTAGATTCACATCTCGATTTTGGAAGTGTTTACAAGAAGTTATGGGTATTAAGTTACGATTTAGTACTGCTTTTCATCCTAAATATGGACAGTTGGAAAGAACAATTCAGACGTTGGAGGACTTGTTGAAATCTTGTGTGTTATAGTTTAAAGATAGTTAGGATACTCATCTTTCCTTGGTGGAGTTTGCTTACAACAATAGTTATCATTCAAGCATTGAAATGGCCCCGTATGAGGCTTTATATGGGAGGCAGTGTAGAACTCCTATATGTTGGAATGAGGTGGGTGAGAGAAGAAAGTAGAAAGTATTCAAGAAACGATAGAGAAGGTGAAGATGATCAGGGAAAAGCTCAAAACCACGCAAGACCGAGATAAAAGTTATGCTGACAACATGTCCAAAGATCTTGAATTTACAGTTGGGGATTGGGTTTTCTTGAAGTTATCTCCTTGGAAAGGTGTGATGAGGTTCGGGAAACGGGGGAAGTTAAGCCCTCATTATATCGGACCTTATAAGATCAAGAAACGCATCGGACCCGTTGCCTACAGACTTACCTTACCTCCAGAACTATCTCGGATTCATGACGTATTTCACGTAACTGTGCTACGGAAATACATACCCGACCCTTGTCATATCCTGGAACATCAACCTATGGATTTGAGAGAAGGTTTGACGTGTGAAGAGTAGCCAGTGCAAATTCTAGATAGGAAGGAACAAGTGTTGCACTCTAGAACCATTCCGGTAGTGAAGGTATTGTGGAGGAGTCAAATTGTTAAGGTAGCCACTTGGGAACCCGAGGTGCAAATGCAAGCCAAATACCCTTATCTCTTTGATTTTAGAGTTTCAACTTCCCTAGCCATTGTTGCCAATTAAGCTTTGAGACTACCTTCCTCCTTAAGGTGATAAATACCACCGCTGGAAGGATTAATAGAAGATTTTGCCTTTTAGGAATTAGGCTCAAATGTGTTGGGAGTGCTCCAAATATGAGATTTCTCTACAATTTCATCAAGAAAATCAAAAGCATCTTCAAGATCTTTATACATAAAATTTCCATTGCACATTATCTCAATAAATTGTTAATCTTTAGGTGTTAAGCCATCATAAAAATGACTTACTGCCCTCCATCTTTCAAAACCATGGTGAGGACATAACATTACAAATCTTTAAATCTTTCCCAAGCTTGAGTTAAAGACTCAGTGTCTTTTTGAGAAAATGTGGTCATCTGTCTTTTGAATTGGGAAAAATTTCTTGAAAAATTCAGTTTGTTGAAAGCCATGTTCCAATTGTTCTTGGCCTTAGAGAATAAAGCCAAGTTTTCGCTTTATCTTTCAGTGAAAATGGAAAAAGTTTTAGCAAAACTATATCAAGCCTACACCATTGTGTTGGAAAAGTTCCATAAACTTCCTCAAACTCACGCACATGTGAATATGGATTTTCAGATTCCATTCCATGAAAAGTTGGTAAAAGTTGTGTCATGCCCGGTTTAAAATAAAAAATTTGACCATTTGATGGAAAAATGATGCAAGATGGTACACTTGTACGAGCAGGATGCAAATAATCATGTAATGTCCTAACAAGTGGTTTCTCATCGTTATGAACACTATGATTCTCATCATTATGTCGTTATGAACACTATGATTATCTTCATCATTTTGGGGCCCTTCCAATACATTATTATAATTATTATTGTTCTCAGTCATTTGTGATGAAGTTTGGTCAAATTGAGGTCTCTTTGCAAATCTACCAAATTGATCGCGATATCTCATAAACAAAAATAATAAACAGAGCAAATAAAAATAATAATAAACTAAATTTTTTTTGTTTTCTTTTTTTAAAAAAATTTTGAAAAAAAAAAGACAAAAGCAAACAAAAAGCACAAAAAATAAAAAAACAGAAATGAAAAATTGAGTTCGATAAGCCTCATCGAATTAGCTTTGGAAACTAAAACCGCAAACCTTAACAATGAATTTCCTTGTAATACTTATTGCTTTACCGCTCCCCGGCAACGGTGCCAAAAACTTGTTGCGTCTACCCAAGTGCAAGTAGTCCCACGTAGTAATAATCTTGGAAGTCTAAGTATCGTATCCTCAAAGAGCAGGTAGGCAAATGCATGCACACAAAGAAATAATTAAACATGCCACAATAAAAGGGAAAGCAAAATGGAAAAGTAATTTGATTTGATTATTGTAGAAATTAAGTTTAAAAATGAAATATCAGTAATGGAAATGCTAAGGCATCAAGGTTCAATTCTTTAGGCAAAATATTTCATGATCTTTAATCCAAATTATAAATCAATTAAAACCAATTTAATTTTTCAATGTTATCTTTGTATTAATGATTATTCAGAAAATGGAATTATTTAATATATACTCTTTTAATTTAAAAGCATGCTAAGTTAGTTCTTAACAATGAGAAAAATATAATTGAACTCATGAAAAGATAGTAGCACTTAACATCAATCAAAATAAAAGGATATGAAAATATTGCACAACAAAAAATAAAATAATTTAGCAATTCATATTGTATATTGGATTAAAGAACAATTCACAAACTTACTCAAAGAACATTCTCTTTAGACTTAGCTAGAGTTCTAGTAACTCATTACAAAGGAAAACATAAACTAAATTTTGAATGAAATGGATAAAGAAATATATCGTAGTAGTTCCCTTGCCAAATAAGTTGATGGGTGATTTATAGTAGTCAATGAGGCGAGTAGAAAATTAATACGTTCATGGTGGGGTAATGAAGGGTTTAAGTGAGGGATTAATTGGATTAAACATGTGTTGATGGTGGAGAGTTAGTGTAAAAGAAATAACGGTGATGTCGTGGGCGTTAAATGGCTATGAATGACATGAAATAGGCTCTTTAGCTTCAACAATTTTGTTTTCTCTTCTTTGTCTTTACTTCTCTTTATCCCACAATCAATTCTTCAATAAAATCCGCCAGCAATTCTCTTCACACTTGGCTTGAACTTGGACAAATATATATCTTCATCTTTTGGCTTTTCAACTTCCTACAAAAGATAAATTCACCTAATAAGTTCACCAAATTAATACAGAAAATTCATAAATCCAATTGGTGAGAATAAAATGTAACAACAAGTGAAATTATATTTCTTAAGCCAAAATTATATCATAAATTCTTCAAAATAATATTAAAAAGATGTAATTTGAGACTCTCATCAACATTGTGCATGCTGAAGTTTGAGAATCTTAAATTGTGCCTTTGACAGGTTGAAAAATTTGGTTAAGTCCGTTTTTCAGGGGAGATTGCTGAAATTTCGGCAAACAGTCTCATCTATTTGAGTAAGTGGGCCCAACATCAGATTGGTTTTGGAAATACCACAGGATGCCGGTGAATCATGGAGTGACGTCTCATTCAACACAACGGTCGGACCCGTTGGAATAATTCGAAATCTCGAACAATTCTTCACCACCTCCCAACATTGGTCATGGTTGAAAGTTTTTTTGCCTTACCCAATAGCACCAAATCACATTTGTGCTTGCATAATCTATTCAAAAAAATATATTGTAAATGCAAGAAACATTTAAAACAATATTGGAAATGCAAGAAATATTAACAAAATATTGTAAATGCAAAAAATATTAACAAAATATTATTTTTGCAAGCAATATTAACAAAATATTGGAAATGCAAGAAACATTAAAAAAAATTGGAAATGCAAGAAATATTAACAAAATATTGAAAATGCAAGAAATATTAACAAAATATTGTTTTTGCAAGCAATATTAACAAAATATTGGAAATGCAAGAAACATTAAAAAAAAAAATATTATGACATTAAAATTAATAAAACGAAAATTACAAATAATTTACTTCATTACTAAGATTTTCCCCAATTCTATGGTTGCCCCTCGCTTTTGCCAAGACATCTCTCCATTTTCCCAACTCTTTATTGAAAAGTTTCCACCTACTAGACAATGACATTTCCGTACGAGTCGACCCTAGTCTTTCATAAAATTCGGCATGAATTTTTCTCCACATATGAGAGAATTTCATCTCATTACCCAGGATGGGACAATGACTAATTTAGACCCAACACTCACACAACAAAACATCTTCCATGGTGCTCCACGCCCCTCCGTTTTCAATAGAATAAGCCATAAGATGATAAATAAAAATACAATTGGAAAGTGAATAAAATGTTGAGTAGAAAGTGAATAATAGTAGAAGTAGAAGAAAATGTATGAGGATTTGGTGTTCAAAGTGAAAAGTATTGGTAGGTATTTATAGAAAAAAAATTCCAAAATTTTTGGGTATTTTTTAAAAAACATTTCGAATTTTTTTCATAATTTTATTGCAAAAAAAATGGCAGCCATTGGATTGGAGGCCCTGAGTCTGCCATGTGGCTTCTGGCCATTGGCGGAAAGTCAGGGCTGACGCCAAGCTAGCGTCAGCAATGACGTCACTGCCCCTCGGGCGCGGCCTTATTAACTCCATATATCTGCTCGGCTAGACCTTGTTGACACCAGACATGTGCTCGACTCGACCTTATTAACTCCATATATCTACCCGGCTCGGCCTTATTAACTCCATATGTGTGCTCGACTTGGCCTTATTATATCTACACATATGTGTTCGACTCGGCCTTATTATCTCTATATGTGTGTTCGGCTTGGCACCTTCTCCATCTTGTACCAACCTTTTGTAGGTAAATTGCAACTTATTATCTTCATACTTGTGATTGGCTCGGCCAAACACTAGTCTCACTTGAAAGTCCCCAGCTAAGAAGCTATTCTTGATTGTGAACTTGGGGGCTTCTGTTGACGCACAATCTAACCTCACTTGGGTGAGCCTCTAATGGGTTGCCACGTCAGCAGGCCCAAAGGTAGAAGGCAGTTGTTGTTCTCCTACAAAAGGGACTCTCTCTTCTTGCTGAAAGGGGACCCCGAAAAAGACAAGGAGCCAAGAGAAGAGAGTCCTCTCGGCCACTCTTTCTCCTTTCCTCCAAATCTCTAAATGTTATACTCGTAATTTTAGGACAGTCGTAGTATCACAATCATACAAGTATAACGAAGAGATTGAGTGGTTCACTCATAAACTTGGGCTACATCTACTGGTTGTTGTATTTGTATATATGTGTAGAGATTACATTGGGATAGGCTAGAGAGCCTTTACAAATGGGAGAGGAGAGAGATCTGGAGGAAGTGAGAGAGAGTGGCCGATAACACTCTTCTCTTGGCTTCTTGTCTTTTTCGGGGTCCTCTTTCAGCAAGAAGAGAGAGTCCCTTTTGAAGGAGAACAACAACTGACTTCTACCATTGGGCCTGTTGATGTGGCAACCCATTCAAGGCCTACCCAAGTGAGGTTAAACCGTGCGTCAACAGAAGCCCCCAAATTCACAGTCGAGAATAGCTTCTTGGCTGGGGACTTTCAAGTAAGACTAATGTTTGGCCGAGCCGAGCACACGTATGGAGATAATAAGTTGCAATTTACCTACAAAAGGGTGGTACAAGGTGGATAAGGTGTCGAGCTGAACACACATATGGAGATAATAAGGCTGAGCCGAACACATATGTGTAGAAATAATAAGGCCGAGTCGAGCCAAGCACATGTATGTAGTTCATAAGGCCGAGCCGAGCAGATATATGGAGTTAATAAGGCCGAGACGAGCACATGTATGAAGATAATAAGACCTAGTCAAACACATAACAAGGATATGATGATATAATAAGGTTGAACCAAGCCATCTCGGTCTCAATGTAGTTCGAGTTGTCTCAGTATCAATGTCATTCGAGACGTCTTGGTCTCGATGTCGTTCGAGACGTCTCGGTCTCGATGTCCTTCGAGTCATCTCGGTCTCGATGTAGTTCGAGCAGTTTCGGTCTCGATGTTGTTCGAGCCGTCTTGGTATCGATGTTGTTCAAGCAGTCTCGGTCTCGATGTCGTTCGAGCCGTCTAGGTCTTGATGGCATTTTGAACCTGTGATAGTGACAGTGGAGAACCCATTTCATGGGCGAATATCTTTTGTTGGCGAGGTACCCCTTTGTGGACAGTTGTTCGGCGATATAGTAGCACTCTGGAGAATGTTTGTGCTTAGCTGAGCATTGGGGCAGTACATATGGCCATTGCAACTTAGGTGCCGAGCAATACATGCATTGGTGGCATAGGAATAATTCTAGCATGCACGCAAGAACTCTTTCCTAGAGCTGAGCACAAGAGTCCATGTTATCTCACAATATGCTGGCAAGTAGTATAATAGGTACGCTACCCAAAATGGTCTCAGCCTTTATGTGATCCATGTGAGTATTACTCCTTGGGATTATAATTATTAATAATTATGCCCTTCAAGATTTTATCACATGATGCATAACAATATTTATAATATGATATTAAATGCATAATATTTTGAACCTGTAGACATAAGATAAAGTTTTTCTCATCGCTTTGGGTGGTCTCAAGCAAGGCACGTGGAATTGCGCATGTTTAGACAATGGGGATGGCGTTGCCAACTGGGTGTTTGTATTTGTATATATGAGCCCCCGAGTCTAGCAGCGTTGAAAATTAAGTGGTCATTGTAGATTACAATGGTCTGCTTCTCTAGGAATGATGGGTTGACGCTCTGCCATGTTGTGTTGGGTGACGTGGTGCCCGTCAACATGGTGTTCATTGACATGGTGCTGGTCGACACGACAGTGGAACCTGGTTAGAATGGAACGGGGGAGTCACGGGTGAACTTAGGTGGTCGATGGGGCCGAGCCCACTTGGTCACTACATTGGGTGGTCGGGGGCTGAGCTGAGCCTTTTCCCCCTTTTTCTCGTTTCACTTGCTGCTTTTGGTTTCTATCTGAGCAGGGGAAGAGATTCTTGGTCTCTCTGAGAGAAAAGAGGGCATGGGTGCCCTGAGCAAATATTTGGTTGAGAAAGGACCCAACCTGGCAAAGAGGTGACCCAACTTTGCTACCACGTTTTGATGAGGTTATGGGTGAGTCGGCAGTAGTAGTAAGGTTTGGTTGGTAGCGATGAAATCGGGTCGGCGACAGTGACGAGGTTTGGTCGACAACAATGAGACCTTGTCAGCAACGTTGGTCACTCGCCGCTCTTTGAGTTGTGACAATTTTTTCTTCTTTGTTGGTTTCTAATGGGTCACCAATAGAACAAAGTTTGGTTCTCATCCTTTCTATCACCCTGGCTGCGTACTTGGATTGAGAAATAAGGGAGGACCAGAACTATAGTAGCAAGTGACCATGCCAAGTGGTCGACGTCATCCACGGTGGTCGAGTCGGCCATGCAAGTTGGTCGGCACTTATCCACAGTGGTCGTAATTTGGTTCATGTATCGACACATAATAAAAATATAATATTGTAAAATATTATGTTATAACAACCCATCACAGATATTAAGTTGAGATATTATACCTAGATATTTATGTTTAGATATTTATGCAAATAGATATTATGCAAACAGATATTTTGCTGAGATGAATATATCTTGTAATGGGTGATCTCATTCGAGAGGAGAATGGAGTGTGAGGAGGTGGTGGCTCTGGTTTATGGAGAAACAGAGCATTGCAGAAAGCTGCCTCCTTCTCTTGTTTCATGTTTGTTTACAAGGATGGGAAGTCATAGTGAGACTTCGATGGTGGAGCGGATGTCGAATTGGGTGAAAGCTGCATGAACGTTCTTTTTTCTTCATGGTGGGGATGAAGAACCTGGTGGTGTTATGAATGTCTATGAAGGCCTTGGTGCTGAATCCGACGAGAGTTCGAAGCACGGTCAGGTTGGAGTCGAAAACCTTGACCCGCTCCAAGCCTTGAGGTTGGGACTTGGGCTGTAGGCGATTCTGCCTTGGTCCACAGAAGTCAGCATGAGATGATAAGAGGGAGAGAATGAGGCAAGGAGACACATGGGTGTCTTGAGCAAATTTTAGAGTCTAGAGAACGTGACCTTTTCTGCCTGTCTTGGTTGGCTAAGAGTGTTGGGACCATGAGGATGGTTGCTTTTGGTGGAGATGGACTTCCAATTGTTGAGAAAAATGAGAACGACATGCCTTTCGTGCCGGTTCCCACAGACGGCACCAAATGTTATACCCATAATTTTGGGATAGCTATAGTATCACAATCATACAAGTAGAACGAAGAGATTGAGTGGTTCACCCATAAACTTGGGCTACATCCACTGGTTGTTGTATTTGTATATATGTGTAGATATTACATTGGGATAGGCTTGAGAGCCTTTACAAATGGGAGAGGAGAGAGTGGCCGAGAGCACTCTCTTCTCTTGACTCCTTGTCTTTTTGGGGTCCCCTTTCAACAAGAAGAGAGAGTCCCTTTTGTAGGAGAACAACAACTGACTTCTACCCTTGGGCCTGCTGACGTGGCAGCCCATTAGAGGCCCACCCAAGTGAGGTTAGACCGTGCCTCAACACATGTTATATGTGTAAAAAGTATTAAACTTGCATTCAATATGTTGGTTTTGCTCTAGACAATTGGAATACTATAATTATCAAGCTCCAATGAATATACTTATTTTATATGTGGTATTTCATGTATAAAATAATTTTATAATCGAAAGTTTAAACATTAAATGAAGATAGTTTAAAATTTTAAAAAATACATACCTACATAGGATACAAAATGGAATAGTATGATACTCTCTATTTACCACATATGTAGTACGTTTGCATATAACAAGCACACATACATTTTTGTTAGATTCAAACAAGCACATTTTCCAAAAATATATAGTCTTAAAGTTATATACTACTATGTTTAGTATATATTTTTGGCCGAGCCTATATTAGTATATATGAATATTTGTATGTGGGTACTAAAATATAACAAATAAGAAATGAAATATATACAAGACCTATACACTAAAAATATTGCACGGATATCAAATTTATGGGAGTCGAAATTTTTTGAAAAATACTCTGACCGAAATCGGTAGATTTTTCAGTTCAATTTACACCGCTAGACTAGAAGATTGGGGACTATAATTTTTTATTTATTTTTATTTTGGTGAGAAAGGGATTGGAATATTTGGGTTGTAGTAGTGGGGCAGGTCGGATCTTGACTATCTAGTGGAGGGTGGGGGCTGTGGAGACAGGGAGAGATGTCGGGTTGTAGGGTTGGTGGAGGGAAGATGCTAAGAATATTAGGGTAGGGGCGGTGGGGTGAGGGGAAGCGAGGTGGTTGGACATAACGACAAAAGAAGCACTTATCGGTCGAAGGAGGAGGCTGGAGAGTAGTTGATTTGTTTTAAAATGTTATTTTAATGTTAATTTTTATATTATATTATATCTTTATTTTTATTTTATTTTACGAGTTTTCATTATTTTAAATGACTAGGTTTGGATTTTTATTACACATACAAAATTACCAAAAAGCCCCTGCCACAATCAATTTTGACCGCCTTTTGAATGGAGTTAACGGTAAGGGGCAACTTAAAATACCAAACGTAAGTCACTAAAGTAAAGTAAAATTTAATACAGTAAATAAGCCTTTTTAGGAAATATTAGAAGTGGTTTTGCTATTGCTAACAATCAATAGCATTTGAAGCATTTGAAGAGACTATTTCAGAAGTTCTTTTTTTTTTTTTTTTTCCTCCTTTATACAACAGATATTGGAAAAGGGGAGAAATCAAATCTAAACCTAAGAAGAGAAAAAGCTATTAACCACTTGAGTTACAAGTCTCTTGCCACATGCCCCCTTGCATGCTAGAGATGCTCTTACACGATAGTAAAGAGGACTAAAATGTAACCTACCTCAAAACAAAAGTACGATTGCAGCATGGGCTAATAGATTGACACCGCGCATAAACTAGAGGGAACCAAGAGGTAATTAACCTTCAATGAAAATAATAATAAAAAATTCATTTGGAACCAGCCAGCTGCACTTTTTAGGCATTGGATTATCAAAAGGCTAAAAGGGTCATGTGGTTTTATCGAGAAGGAAAACTTGGAAAAGAGACAAAATGTAACTCTGCATTTTAAAGATTGATCAACAATTTTGTGTCTCAAAAATCGAAATGAAAACTTCAATATTTATTGACATTTTAAAGTATGAAGCCCCAACGTAATTTCACTATAATAGCCATTGTATTGGCCCCAGAGAAACCAGTGGAGTACAACATTATATTTGAATGTTCCGTAAGATCACAAGTACTTGACCATACCACGACCCTCCACACTTAGTTTTGTGGCCTGAAGCTGCTTCTTCTTCGGTGCCTTCAACTGCTGCAACTTCCTATTCATCTGCCATTACAAAAAATACAAATATATAAAATATTAACGTTTCTTTAAATACTATATCAATGGAGATTTTGCAAAGGGCACCCCAACAAGAAGCATACAATTGAATAGTGGAGTCCAATTTTCCTGTTACTTACCAAATGCCCTATGCCCACCCTATTTCCCTTAGTTTTTTGACATGTGGCAAACCACTTAACAGCACTTATCTCTGTTAAAGTCCACCTCTTATCATCCCACCCAGCCAACCGTCATCCTCCAGTCCGCCTAAACCCTCTCGGATCCAACCCAACCCAACCACCCCCGCCCATCCCACCCCATCTGCTCTCACTCTCTCTCTCTCTCCTCCAAATTCTATTATGTGCTTTAAAAGGGTTGCAATGAGTCTGAATCTTCCATGTGTATGTGGCTTTCGTCCATTAGACTTGGTTTTGCCCGAAACCACATTCAACCCAACACAAAACAATAATCATTTGATGTTCATCTACAGTGTTGGTTTCAAAAGGCATCTTCCCAAACGGCTCTTGCCCACTCGAACTCCAGCTCCTCACCCTTTGATGAATCTGATGACAATTATGTTAATGTTTGCACCACACATACCAACTTCCAACAACTCCAATACAACCTATTTCTTCTCTGAACTAGATACCTTGAGGTTGATAGCAACCTCAACAGTATAAGAAACGAACCAATTTGACATTTTCCATCTTCCATCAGTTGAAGGGAGATGGGTTTCCAACAAGATATTCCGTGCTTATTAGAATCTTATGCTCGTGGGGTTTGGGTTGGCAGAGAGAGAGAGAGAGAGAGAAGCAGAGGTGGTTTGGTTGAATCCGAGAGGGCTTAAGTCGGAGGAATAAGGATGGGGGTTGGCTGGGTGGGTTGGATGATGGGAGGTAGACTTAACACAGTAGTAAAGGTACACCCACGGCCCAATACAGGGTAAAAAAACCTAAGCTGCGCAAGGGTAGAAGTAACAGATCTAAAGGTAGCTGAAAGAAATTCTCAAACAAGGGAAACCTTGTTCAGATTGTTGATCGTACTAAATGGAAAAAATGATGCCCACTTAGATGCCGAGGAGCTACCACATATTTTATTTTGTTTTTCAATTTGTGCTTATATATTTACCAGTAGCAAAAAAGAAACCCACCTTCATACGGCGCTGATCCTGTATCGCTTGTTTAGCACGGGCTCTAATTTCATCAGGATCAATCTTAGATTGTGGGCGCACCACAAAATCCATTGGTGTTGCTTCTGGCCTTGAGGCATGTTGCCTAGAAGATGATTGGCCGGATTTTCTTTCCCTGTATCGAAGTCAAAATTAAAATGAAAGAAATGCCCCTCAGACAAAAGCGCCAGAACAAATAAGCAGCAATTGAAGTTCAACCCTTTGGGATTATTAAGAAGCATGTTTAATTGATCCTCAAATTATACCTTGAAAATTCATCCAAGTCCAGATCACCATCTCTAGATTCCATTCCTGTACCATTATTCACTGGCCTGTGTAATAAAATATATAATTTAATTTAATACAACTAAATGCACCAGATTTAAAGAAAACGTATATTGAGTTCAACACAGATTTGCATGCATGCATAGGAGCAATAAGGTATTGTTCACACAAGGAAAAAAAAAAGTCTCACAGTACTTTTTCACTGGTGGCCTTCTAAAGGGAACCCTGTCATCATCAATGTTTCTCATATCCTCAAACCTTGTACTTTTATTAAATATAGGTCGACTCTGCAGTCATGTGAAACAGACCAGATGTCAACACGATTGCATACAAAACATAAAGAATACCATTTAGTGAGCATTAAAACTAGGATTAACAAATAACTAGCATCTCAAGGAAAATTTATCTATGGCTATGGAAGGCAAGAACTGGAGAACAAAACAAATTACCCATTTGTCAACCAATTCCTTTGCAAGCTTTCTGTTGGAAGTTGTTTCCTCATCAGATTTTGACAAAAACATGATGACCTGCCCAAGAACAAAGTAGATCAGTTCAAGTTGTCACATTAATTGGAAATCCATAACCATTGTTTGAAGCCTCGTAAGATCATAACCTTTTTTTTTTTTTTTTCCTAAGAAAGAAGATCCTAACCTTTCCAAGGCCACTCTTTTTCAGTTGTTCTCTTCTATCATATTGCTCTAGATCAATGGGGAACTGCATAACAGAAGCAACATTTCAGGTTCTACTGTTGACAACCATTACTAAATGTCACATACTAAAATGGGTAAGAAAGTACATACATCAGTCAAAATCTTCAAAATTGCTGCACGTATATTTATATTTGGTAAGCTTCCATCAGGAAGAGGTTCAAGCCAATTCTTCAGCAGAGTTAGCACTCCATGATCTAAGAACTCTTGTTGAAGCTGCTTCCTGCAAAGACCACAGTTAAAATCAGAAAGTATTCTCACATTTTTTTTTTGAAAAGGAAAAGTATTCTTACAATTGATAGAAAGAGGGAGAGAGAGAGATATATCGCATGCAACCAGCTTACTTTGAGAGGACCTCTGTAAGAAGAGGCAACTTCTTGAGCTTATTAATGGCAGGTTTCCCCTGTCTATTAAATTCTGCATCCTCTTCAGCTGTAACCTCGAGCTCAGCCATGACATTCTCAACCAGCAATGCTATTTCTGCTGGACTTTTTTCATTCTTCTTCCTTTTCTTACCCATCTTAAAGAGTTCCTTGATTTCATCATCTTCCTCACCCTCCTCAGCCTAGAAAAATCCAATCAATAAACAAATATGAAAAGCTATTCAGCCATGATGAAACCATATAGACAAAGTAGTAAGCAATAAACAGGCTTAGTGAGTCATCAGTTGCAATCAACATGTGGTATCTGATATAAGTTGAAGACAGGAAACGTTGTCTATCAACCTAAGTTCCACTATATCTTGTGCCTTTAAATTTCATGCTTTGGCATTATAACATTAGCATATAGATCTAAGGATGATAGAAAACAAAAACCTGAGGATGATGACTAGGAGAACGTTCATTGTCACTTCCATACCGGTCAGCAGGATGCACACCAGTGTCATCTATAAAGTTGTCATCATCAAATGTCCTGACACCCTCTTGATCATCCTATAAAATTGAACAGGAGAAAACAATTAGTAAGTTACAAAAGTAAGCTAAAGTGAATATCAGTAAGACAATACATTATAGTTGTGGAAAACAAAATCAAACAGGCACGGGTATTTAACACCTATAGATTCTGAACATCATCAAACAAACAGATTCTCGCTGACAAAATTGCAGTTGGCACAATTTAAATGTAAAATCTTTTAGAGAAAATGGGATAACAAGAACCAAGACATTTTTCACTACAAACCATTGTTCTTGCAAAACCATGACAGAAAAACTACATCAATTAAATATTTCTAGACAAAAGTTGTTGTAGATATCAGAAATTAAGCTGTTCAATATATATAACACTTGCTATTTTTAAAAACTATGCATACATCATAATTGTTAAAACAAAGCAAACGAAGACCAATTCAACTCAATCATTTAACAGTCGAGAGCAACTCACAAAATCGCACAACCCCACCGTATTTGTAACCTCAGAATAAAACCCAAATGCAAGAAGGAAAATAAAATACTGATGATAACCTCAGAATCGCCGCCGGCGATGGTGTCCCACATCTCCTTGACCTCACCATCCGTGGCCGCCTTGTCGGAAAAGGATCTCCTTGGAAATTTGGGTCCCTTCTTCTCTCCCTTATGCCTCTTCTCCTTCTTCAACCTCTTCCCACTGCCCTCATCTCCATCCTCTCCATCATCGTCCACCAAATCAGAGCTCACAGGCAGTTTTCCCACGTGGCTCTTCTTGATTAGCCGCTTCCTTGGCTTGGATTTCAAGGACGAGGGGTCGGCATCGTAGACGGGGGTCTGGGACTGGTCTCGATCGCGCAAATCGTCGTTGTCTTCTAGGCCGTCATCTTGGTGGGGCTCGGGAGATGGGTCACGACCCGCTCCGAAGTCATCGTAGTCCATCAATGGCTCCCCATCTTCGTCGCGGTACCTGAAACCAATAGTGGCGATTAGATGCACGGAATCGAAGAAAACCCTAACCCTAATTTTGCGAGATAAGGGCGTACGGATCGTCTTCGAAAGGCATGGTGCAGTGGTGATCAGGATGCCAAACTGCGAGATATCACGAGTTTCGTTTTCCGCCAACAAGAATTCAAGAAATCCCAAATTGCACGTTTGATCCCTGTTGCCCTGAGAAAAAAATTTGAAGAAAGAATACAGAAAACAAACCCTAACATGAATTTAGGAGCCAGAGAAATTGATCGTTGAACAACCCATTAATCGTAACCCTAAAACAGAAATACCATCACCAGTTTAAGCATGTCCTAGACCGGTGACAAATTGAGGAACTATAGGAAAAAGATGAGAGAGCAAATCAGTTCCATACTCATCAGCGTGACCAGAGAGGACGATAGGTGCTTCAATCGGGTGCCAATGGAGGAGCTGAAGAAATGAACGGAGAAAGAGAATAAGAAGAAAAAGAGTGGCTGGCCGTCCTCTGTTATTTGTGCTCCATAAACCACCGGTCAGACAAAATTTAGGGAGTAATTGGAAAAAAAACAACACCAACAATGTTCCCTGTTCATCTCATAAAATATGGGACTTCCTAGTAGCTCTTATATTTGACAAGAGAAAGACTCGTGGCTTCCTAAAATTTAAGTAAATTTAAGTTTTAATCATAAAAAAAAAAAAGCAAAAGTTAATTAAAAAAAGATAAAAAAACTTCTCAACTTTCAAATTAAAGATATATAAATATAAAGAATTCCTTAGAGCAACTTCACCCATTTGCCCTTAGCCATGGCAAGGGGGAGCTAGGACAGCCAGTATTCACGTGAATAGTAATTGCCCTTGTAAATAGTATTTTTCGTTTCCACCCGTTGACATGGCAAAGGACAATTACTATTCATTTTTTTATATTTTTTTCATAACTTTTTTTTACCTCAATAATTAATTTAGATAATATTTTCATATAAGATTTTCGGGTTCCTACGTGTCAATACTATTTATATCTCATAATAGGATAAAATTTTCAATTTCAAATTTCAGATAAATTAAAAAAAATTGGCTGGTATTTATAGACAAAAAATTCATTAATTTTTGGGTATTTTTTAAAAAATTTCTGAATTTTTTCTAGTATTTTATTGCAAAAAAATTGGCTGCCGTTGGATTGAAGGAAAAAATCAGATCGGAGAGACCAGACGATGCCACGTGGCAACAGAAAAAATAAATATAAAAGGCAGTACTATAGCAGGGGTACTGTAGCAGTACTATAGCGGTGACGTCAGTAGCCCTCGTTTTGGACCTCGAGGTGAAGCTGCCTTCGGACCAGCCCGAGTTGGTGGGTCCCACACCTCCCCCGGGCCTGGGCTGTCCGCTGGAGCACCTGTTTTTTTTTTCCCCCCAGCCTCGGGCTGGGCTTTAGCGCTGGAAAGGCTCTTATGCGGTAGCTCTCTTATGCCTCTTCTCCTTCTTCAACCTCTTCCCACTGCCCTCATCTCCATCCTCTCCATCATCGTCCACCAAATCAGAGCTCACAGGCAGTTTTCCCACGTGGCTCTTCTTGATTAGCCGCTTCCTTGGCTTGGATTTCAAGGACGAGGGGTCGGCATCGTAGACGGGGGTCTGGGACTGGTCTCGATCGCGCAAATCGTCGTTGTCTTCTAGGCCGTCATCTTGGTGGGGCTCGGGAGATGGGTCACGACCCGCTCCGAAGTCATCGTAGTCCATCAATGGCTCCCCATCTTCGTCGCGGTACCTGAAACCAATAGTGGCGATTAGATGCACGGAATCGAAGAAAACCCTAACCCTAATTTTGCGAGATAAGGGCGTACGGATCGTCTTCGAAAGGCATGGTGCAGTGGTGATCAGGATGCCAAACTGCGAGATATCACGAGTTTCGTTTTCCGCCAACAAGAATTCAAGAAATCCCAAATTGCACGTTTGATCCCTGTTGCCCTGAGAAAAAAATTTGAAGAAAGAATACAGAAAACAAACCCTAACATGAATTTAGGAGCCAGAGAAATTGATCGTTGAACAACCCATTAATCGTAACCCTAAAACAGAAATACCATCACCAGTTTAAGCATGTCCTAGACCGGTGACAAATTGAGGAACTATAGGAAAAAGATGAGAGAGCAAATCAGTTCCATACTCATCAGCGTGACCAGAGAGGACGATAGGTGCTTCAATCGGGTGCCAATGGAGGAGCTGAAGAAATGAACGGAGAAAGAGAATAAGAAGAAAAAGAGTGGCTGGCCGTCCTCTGTTATTTGTGCTCCATAAACCACCGGTCAGACAAAATTTAGGGAGTAATTGGAAAAAAAACAACACCAACAATGTTCCCTGTTCATCTCATAAAATATGGGACTTCCTAGTAGCTCTTATATTTGACAAGAGAAAGACTCGTGGCTTCCTAAAATTTAAGTAAATTTAAGTTTTAATCATAAAAAAAAAAAAGCAAAAGTTAATTAAAAAAAGATAAAAAAACTTCTCAACTTTCAAATTAAAGATATATAAATATAAAGAATTCCTTAGAGCAACTTCACCCATTTGCCCTTAGCCATGGCAAGGGGGAGCTAGGACAGCCAGTATTCACGTGAATAGTAATTGCCCTTGTAAATAGTATTTTTCGTTTCCACCCGTTGACATGGCAAAGGACAATTACTATTCATTTTTTTATATTTTTTTCATAACTTTTTTTTACCTCAATAATTAATTTAGATAATATTTTCATATAAGATTTTCGGGTTCCTACGTGTCAATACTATTTATATCTCATAATAGGATAAAATTTTCAATTTCAAATTTCAGATAAATTAAAAAAAATTGGCTGGTATTTATAGACAAAAAATTCATTAATTTTTGGGTATTTTTTAAAAAATTTCTGAATTTTTTCTAGTATTTTATTGCAAAAAAATTGGCTGCCGTTGGATTGAAGGAAAAAATCAGATCGGAGAGACCAGACGATGCCACGTGGCAACAGAAAAAATAAATATAAAAGGCAGTACTATAGCAGGGGTACTGTAGCAGTACTATAGCGGTGACGTCAGTAGCCCTCGTTTTGGACCTCGAGGTGAAGCTGCCTTCGGACCAGCCCGAGTTGGTGGGTCCCACACCTCCCCCGGGCCTGGGCTGTCCACTAGAACAACTTTTTTTCCCCCCCAGCCTTGGGCTCAGCTGTCCGCTGGACATGCTCTTAGGAAATTCAAAAATAAATAATGGCAATTTTGTTCATTTTGACTTCTTTTAAAAAAAAATTCTCTCCTTTGGGCTTTTCCAAAGTCTCCCTAAAATTTAATGATGCTTCATTTTATGAGTATTTTCAACCTCTAATCTATATATGTAAAGCAAAATGTAGAGAATGATAAAACATTTAAAACATCAAAAAAATCATCAGTTAATACAAACTTTAAGAATTGAAATTATTAATTAAATAAGCATAATATGATAAATTCACACTTTTTCATATTTAAAAAAATTAAAATAAATAAAAAAATCAGATAATGGATCCTATTTTTATGGAAAATAACTACCCATTATATTTTTTAATTCTAAAATAAATTAAAATTAAAATTTTTTTTAAAAAAAAACCACTCGTATGCGCGGAAGCGCGTGTGGATAGGCTAGTTAATACTAACTATTTTTTAATGGAGATTGACAAATTAAAAGAGAGTTATAACATGTATGACTGGAGAGTATAACTGGAGTTAAAATGTTACATAAAGCTCCTAAAATACGGGTGCATTCTAGTCATTTTAGCTTCTTATCTTCTCACTTCTCTCTCCATCTGTTCCTCTGCCCCTCTCTTCTCTCCCATCTCAAATCCAAACTTAGGGGATGAAACAGTAAATAAGCTTTTTATTTTTTGGTTGGGAGAAAATTCCCAAACTTTACATTGGTTCACGAAAGGAAATCAATTTTCGTAATTTCCCATTAGAAGGGAAATTGAAGATTCCTATCCTAAATTTGTTGAGGCCAGAAAAATAATTAGAAAATATCATTTCATGTTTAATTAGTGCGGAAATAGGAAATACAATTTATTTAGTTTTTATATTATATTCCTAAATCAGAAATATGCATTAAAAATTATAATTAGACTTTTTATCATAAATGATTCTTAAGGTTTGTGAAATTATCGTTTTTAGTCATCAATGTTTTTTCTGTGACACTAATGGTTGTTAGATATATGTCCTTAAAGCCAATTATTTATGTAATAGTTAATGTTAATGACATCTTTTGTAATGACTTACTAAGTTATTTATGGGTAAGACCAGTTGTTTTAAGAGATATTTAATCATATACCCATTCTTAGTACTAATAATATAGATAAACCTTACACCATTTAATTTCTATAAACAAACCAAAAAAAAAAACCAAAAAATGAAAGCTGGCCCTATTGAATTTATTTTTTTATTATTCAATTACTTTGATGCCTTATTGAGTGTTTTGGATTTTTTTTATGAGGTTTTGGGGTTAGGTTTGTTTTAAGAAATCAATGATTGTTTTGTAATTTAAAAGAAGTTAAAAACCTTTTTGTTATGTTGTAAATGGACTTTGGGTGTGTTTCTAAAGTCCATTTCATGTAGGTTTTTTTTTATAATTTCGACTCCTATATTGGGTATAATAGTTAATCTCCCTTGTTTTAATTCATGATTATATGTTATCTTATGAAATACAAAAACAATTATAGTCCTAGGAATATATATATATATATATATATATATATATATATAGACATGAGAACTATGTAATGAGATTGCGTACATCGAGACTTATCATGATTCTTAATTATAAATATGTTCCTGGTCATAAAAGTATCAATTACGCAAATGATATTCTACTAAGATCGGTACGCAGTATTTTCTCTATATATAGAGATTGACGATGTCTCAAGTCATTGAGTGTGGCGACACCAAGATATGTATTTAGGTACTTGCAAGAGAACAAGTACACTGAACATGATCAAATACATGAATTCTACAATGGAAGTTTTTGCTCACATGTCAAACTAGAACTCATATATTGCAATGGTGCAAACTAATCCTTAGACTTGAGACATCATAGATGTTTTGTGGCTATATTGTTTGTCTTTGAGATCACTATACTGTTGTGTTTAAGAAGACATGACTTAAGGGTGTTTATCAGGACTCTTAATAAATTCATCAAGGCAAATGAATGTACGACAAAGGATCTTTACTCTCAGTTTAGAGAGTGAATACTCCAAAGATATGATTGATGAGTGAATACTCCAAAGATATGATTGATCAAATCTTTGCGCAAAATAGAAGATAAGATTTGATATAAAGGAAAAAATCACAATAAGGTATTTGACATTAGATTCCTTTATCTAATAATGTGAGTAAGGAGTATTGTATAAGAGAATGCTTCAATTGCACAATCATTCCAATTTGAATAGGTTCTTCCATGCACCCTATTTAGTTTGGACAATCATGACATGTTGCTAGGCGTCAACCATGATTTGTGGAGGTCCTGAAAGGATCAAATTCAATTAACCTTCATCAGTATGAAGAATTAAATGATGAGATTTAATTCACAAGTCAACTCAGAGAAGTTGAGCCTATCCACTACCTTACTAAAAGAAACTTACAAATCACACACCAAGAAATGAGATTAGAGAAATAAATGAAGAGAAAAGAAACTAGGAGTCAAAAGTCAAAGGTCAAAGTCAACGGTCTAGTCAAAATCAACATCGTTGATTGAAGAAATTGACCAAGTCGAATAGTTTGACCAAGTCGAATTAGTAAGACTATAATAGTGATTTAAGAGTTAAATCATAATTCATAATTAAGGATGAATTATGAAATTAACTTTGACATAAATAAATGGATTAGGCTTTAAATGTGATTTTTTTTAAAAAAAATTGCAAAATATCCAAAAGTCAAATTGGCCAAAGGATAAGTGTTGTATGACAACACAAATCCAATGACCCAA
This sequence comes from Prunus mume, assembly GCF_000346735.1. The sequence continues at coordinate 2,415,172 of NC_024132.1, forward strand.
CTGTTAGAAATATGCCCTTAAAGCTAACTAATTATATAATAGTTAGAGTTAAGGACATCTTTAATAAAAGACATATTATGTTATGAATGACCAAGAAAGAAAGGTTGTTTTATACATTAAATCATCCTATATTATTTTTCAATATGTAGAACAATCGTAGTCCAAGGAATACACAAATGGATATGAGAGTTATGTAATGAGATTGCATACATGAGACTTCTCATCATCCCTAAATCCTGAATATGTTCCTGGTCATATGAATATTGATTAGGCGTCAATATTCTGCAAAGACCAATACACACAGTATTGTCTCTATATGTAGGGAATGACAAGGTCTCAAGTCATTAAATGTGGAGACACATCGGTATGTGTGTAGGTGCTTGTAGAAAAACAAGTACACTGAATGCGATCCAACACATGAGTTACAGCATGGAAGCCTTTACTCACAAGTCAAGTTGGAACTCATAAATTGCAATGGTGCAAACTAATCCTTAGACCTGAGGCATCATAGATGTTTTGTGGCTATGTTGTTAATCTTTGAGGGCACTATACGGTCATGCTAAATTAGGCATAGCTTAAAGGTGCTCATCAGAATTCTCAATAGAGTCATGGAAGCAAATGAATGTACAACAAGAAATCTCTACTCTCAGTAAAGGAGAGAGAATACTTCAAGATATGATTGGTCAAATCTCTGCGTAGAATAGTGGATAAGATTTGAAAGAAGAAGTCTTCAAATCTTACTAGGATAATCATATATAAGGAATGATTCACATTAGGATATTGACAATCGGATTCCATGACCTAATAATGTGAGTAATGAATATTGACATAAGAGAATGATTCAATTGCACAGTCATTCCAATTTCAATAGGTTTTTTCATAATGTCTCATTTAGCTCAGATAACCGTGACTTGTTGCTAGATGACAACCATGGTTTGTGAATGTCCTCAAAGGTTTCAATTAGCCTTTATTAATAGGAAGAATTAAATTGTGGAATTTAATTCGTATATCACCTCTAAGGAGTTGAGTCAACCCACTACCTTGTTAAAAGGAACCTACGGATCTGCACACCCAAAGAATGTGATTAGAGATACAAATGAGGAGAAATGAAATTAGGAGACACAAGTCAATGGTTGATAATCAAATGTCGAAGTCAACGGTCAAAAGTCAACATGTTGACCAGAGCAATTGACCAAAGTCAAATAGTTCCACCAGATCAATTAAGTAAGACTATAATTATAATTTAATAATTAAATTATAATTAAAAGATTAATTATGAAATTAAAAGGAAATAGACAAAATAGCTCAAAAGGCTATTGGGCTCAAGGGATAAGTGGCAGAAGACGACATGACCCATGGACACTGGAGAAGGAAAAAACCAAGACACTGGAGAAGCCCAGACCTTTTTGAACAAATTACAAAATTAGCCATGATATGAAATAAATAAAATACCATTAGTGGCAATTAAAAAATTGATACACACAGTTTGATAAAAGCCCAGTTTCTAAGAAAATCTCACCACTTGGTCTCTATCCCAAAAATGCAAAAACAGCAGATCTTTTTCCCAAGAAAGCCCTCACGTGACTTCCTGACTATTGAAAAGTCAAAAATTTCAACTATCACAGAGGAGTTGATAGGGAGTTAATGAAGGTAGGTCTTATAGGAGGACTTCTTCATTTTTGCAGCCGAAGGAGGAAGATTAGAATCCTTTTATATATATATATATATATATATAGAGAGAGAGAGAGAGAGAGAGAGAGAGAGAGAGAAATTCTGTACCAAAGCAGGTGACATTTTCAAGAGATAAGCAGACTACGTTCTCAAAAGATAAGTAGGGAGTAAGGGAGTTGTTCAACAGGAAAAGCAAACTAACCATCATGGCAGATTGTGTTCTTTCTCTTTACAAGGAACAAACAGAGAACAAAGAGAGTTGGTCTTTGTTTCAAAAAAGCAAGGAAAAGACCTTTGTGAAAGCTGATTGTTGATGGCTCTTCTCTGCCAAAATAAATAGCTTCCTTCTTTTATGACATTGAAAAGAGAAAAGATCTCAATAATGGAAATGTTAAGGCATCAATGTTCAATTCTTTAAACAAAATGTGTTTCATGCTCTTTAATCCAAATTATAACTCGATTAAAAGCATCATTAAGAAACTTTAACCGGAAGATAAAGAAATTAAAACCAATTTAATTTTTCAATGTTATCTTTTATTAATGATTGTTCAGAAAATGGAATTGCTTAATATCTACTCTTTTAATTTAAAAGCATGCTAATTCAGTTCTTAACAATGAGAAAAATATAACTGAACTTATGAAAAGATAATAGCACTTAACATCAATCAAAATAAAAGGATATGAAAATATTGAACAACCAAAAATAAAAGAATTTAGCAATTCATACCATATATTGGATTAAAGAACAATTCACAAACTTACTCAAAGAATATTCCCTTTAGCCTTAGTTAGAGTTTTAACAACTCATTATAAAGGAAAACATAAACTAAATTTTGAATGAAATAGATAAAGAAATCTGTCGTAGTGGTCCCCTTACCAAATAAGTTGATAGGTGATTTATAGTAGTCAATGAGGTGAGTGGGAAGTTAATATATTCGTGGTGGGTAATGAAGGGTTTAAGTGAGGGATTAATTGGATTAAACATGTGTTGATGGTGGAGAGTTAGTGGAAAAGAAATAACAGTGAGGTAAGTGGGCTTTAAATGGCTATGAATGACATGAAATAGGCTCTTTAGCTTCAAAGGTTTTGTCTTCTCTTCTCCCTCTTTACTTCTCTTTATAATCACAATAAAACCACAATCAATTCTTCAATAAAATCCGCTACCAATTCTCTTCACACCTAGCTTGAACTTGGACAAATATATGTCTTCATCTTTTGGCTTTCCAACTTCCTATAGAAAATAAACTCACCTAATAAGTTCACCAAATTAATATAGAAAATTCATAAATCTAGTTGGTGAGAATAAAATGTAATAGCAAGTGAAATTATATTTACTAAGCCAAAATTATATCATAAAGTCTCGTGGCTCGAACTGAACCGAAAACAGAGATGCGAATTCTAGCTGATTTGTTTCTTGTGGCTCGATGAGCTTTGGTCACTTCAGTGTTTAAAGGCTTTTGAGATCAATTGATCATTTTGAGTTTCTCAGTTATGACTTTGAGAGTTTTTATCTTGATTGATTTTTTGGATGTCCTTTGATCTGTTCACCTCCTCTCATATTTATAGGAAAAGCTGGAATGAGGGGTAATCTTTAAAAATGGGCAGCAAATCTTTTCCACAACAATCAAATCAAATTACTTTTCTATTTTGCTTGTCACTTTTATTGTGGTACATTTAATTATTTTTGTGTGTGCAGATATTTGCCTACCTGCTCCTTGAGGATACGATACTTGGACTTCCAAGATTATTACTACGTGTGACTACTTGCACTTGGGTAGACGCAACAAGTTTTTGGCACCGTTGTTGGGGAGAGGTGAAACGAAAAGTATCACAAGGAAATTAATTGTTAAGGTTTGCAGTTTTAATTTCCAAAGCTAATTCGGTAAGGCTTATCAAACTCAATTTTTCATTTCTGTTTTTATTTTTGGTTGCTTTTGTCTTAGTTTTTTTTTAATATATATTTTTTTAAAAAAATTAGTTTAGTTTTTATTTATTTATTTGTTGCTTCTTTATTTTGTTTATGAGATATCGTGATCAGTTTGGTAGATTTGTAAAGAAACCTCAATTTGACCAAATTTCATCACAAATGGCTGAGAATAATAATACTGCATTGGAAGGCCCCCAAAATGATGAAGATAATCATAGTGTTTATAATGATGAGAATCCACGTGTTAGGACATTACATGATTATTTGCATCCTACTTGTACAAGTGTGCCATCTTGCATTATTTTTCCGTTAAATGGTCAAACTTTTGATTTTAAACCAGGCATGATACTACTTTTACTAACTTTTCATGGAATGGAATATGAAAATCCATATTCACATGTGTGTGAGTTTGAAGAAGTTTGTGGAACTTTTCCAACACAAGGGTGCAAGCTTCATACAGTTTTGCTAAAACTTTTTCCATTTTCACTGAAAGATAAAGCAAAAATTTGGCTTTATTCTTTAAGGCCAAGAACAATTGGAACATGGCTTGAAATGCAAACTGAATTTTTCAAGAAATTTTTCCCAATTCAAAAGACAAATTCTTTGAAAAGACAAATGACCACATTTTCTTTGGGAAAGATTTAAATATTTGTTAATGTTATGTCCTCACCATGATTTTGAAAGATGGAGGGTGGTAAGTCATTTTTATGATGGCTTAACACCTAAAGATCGACAATTTATTGAGATGATGTGCAATGGAAATTTTATGTATAAAGATCTTGAAAATGCTTTTGATTTTCTTGATGAAATTGCAGAGAAATCTCAAATTTGGAGCACTCCCAACACATTTGAGCCTAATTCCCAATAAACAAAATCTTCTATTAATCCTTCTAGCGGCAGTACTTATCACCTTAAGGAGGAAGATAGTCTCAAAGCTCAATTGGCAACAATGGTTGGGGAAGTTGAAACTCTAAAATCAAAATTGCATCAAAAAGTTAATTCAATTGCAAGTCAAGAAATTTTTAAGATTTGTGAAGTTTGCGGGGTCATGGGACATGTAACAAAAGAGTGTCTAACACTTCCAGCTTTCAGAGAAATGTTGCATGATCAAGCAAACTTTGTGAATCAATTTAAAAAACCATCCACTTTTTCTGAAACTTATAATCCATGATGGAGAAACCTTCCAAATTTCAGTTGGAGAAATAATACTAATAATAATGTGCCCAACAAAAATATAATTCTTTTTATTGTTCTCAACAAGTGGAAGGACAATCATCGTCATCAAATTTGGAAGATGTTATGAAGCAATTCATACAAAGCCAAATTGCCACAAATCAAAAGAATGCACAAGACATTGGTAAGATTAAGAGCACTCAGTCTTTCCAAACTCACTTCTTCACTGTCAATTCAAGAAAAGGGTAAATTTCCTTCTCAAGTCCAACTTAATCCACATCCACAGTTAGAGGTAACTACCCATTCTTCTTCTTCTTTAAACGAAAATAAGCATGAATATGTGAAGGCTGTCACTACTCTTCGTAGTGGAAAAATAATTGGGAAAGATGATTTAGTAACAGTTGAAAATAAAAAGAATTCAGAAAAATCCAAAAATAATGAAAAAGAAAATAATGATTCTGAAATTGTTAAGTGCCCTTTTCCTGCTCCATTCCCACAAGCACTTAAGGTTGGAAAGAAAAATCAAAATCCTGAAATTTTGGAGGTTTTTAAACAAGTGAAAATCAATATACCTCTTTTGGATGCTATAAAACAAATTCCTTCATATTCAAAATTTTTAAAGGATTTATGCACTATCAAAAGAAAGCACAATGTTGATAAGACCGCATTTTTAACTGAAAATGTAAGTGCAATTCTTCAAACTAATACTCCACCCAAGTACAAAGATCCCGGTTGTCCCACAATTTCTTGTATTATTGAAAATTTTATCATTGAACAAGATTTATTGGATTTGGGTGCTAGTGTTAATTTGTTGCCATACTCGGTTTATAAGCAATTGGGTCTTGGTGAATTAAAACTCACCTCAATAACATTGCAATTGGTTGATCGTTCAGTCAAAATTCCAAGAGGTATGGTGGTAGATGTGCTGGTTCAGGTAGACAAATTTTATTTTCCAGTTGATTTTATAGTTTTGGATACTAAACTAGTTGTGCATTCTAATTCTCAAATTCCTGTTATTCTTGGAAGACCATTTCTTGCTACATCTAATACTCATATAAATTGCAAGAATGGACTTATGCAACTATCATTTGGGAACATGACATTGGAGCTCAACATATTCAACATATGCAAGCAACTCGCAAACAATGAAGATGTCGACAAAGAAGTTTACATGATCGAGACAATTGTTCAAACTGCTGTAATTCTTGTTTTTCTTCTGATCCATTGCAAATTTGTATAGTAAATGGGGATTGTAATTTTGCACAAGATTTTGAAGTACAATATCTTTGTTCTTTGTTAGATTTTGCGTAGGTACAAGAACATAATGGTTGGGTACCAAAATATGAGGAGCTGTCAACTGTGAGTGATGAGACAAAATCATCAAGAGAAGGAGCCCCAAAGTGTGAATTGAAGCCTCTTCATGGTGGACTTAAATATGCTTTTCTGGGAGAAGATGAGACCTATCCTATGGTAATATCTTCTAAACTAGAGCTTTTGCATGAAGGTATGTTACTTAAAGTTTCAAAAGATCATAGGACTGCTATTGGATGGACTTTATATCTTATATTAAAAGTATTAGTCCTTTGGTTTGAAAAAACCAAATTTTTCTTGAAGAAGATACTAAACCAATTAGGTAGACTCAACGTAGACTTAACCCAACAATGAAAGAAATTGTACAAAAAGAAGTACTTAAACTTTGGGATGCAGGTATCATATATCCAATTTGTGATAGCAAATGGGTGAGTCATACACAGGTTATTCGTAAAAAATCAGGAGTCATAGTAGTTGAAAATGATAATGGAGAAATAGTATTAACTAGGGTCACTACTGGATGGAGAATGTGTATTGATTATCGTAAATTGAACTCAGTCACAAGAAATGATTATTTTCCTTTACCATTTCTTGACCAAATTTTGGAAAGAGTTGCAGGGTATATGTATTATTATTTTTTAAATGGTTATTCAGGATATTATCAAATTGAGATTTCATTAGAAGATCAAGAAAAAAAATAATTTCACTTGCCCATTTGGAACTTTCGCTTTTAGAAAAATGCCTTTTGGTCTTTGCAATGCACCAACTACATTCCAACGTTGCATGATAAGCATATTTAGTGACATAGTAGAAAAATATTTAGAAGTTTTCATGGATGATATTATTGGGTCTGGTGATTCATTTTCTAATTGTTTATCTAAGTTAGAGAATGTTCTTATCAAATGTAAAGTGAAAATTTTGGTGCTTAACTGGGTGAAATGCCAATTCATAGTTACATCTAGCATCGTACTTGGACACATTGTTTCTCACAAAGAAATTGAAGTGGATAAGTCAAAAATTGATTTAATTGTTAATTTGCCTATTCCTAAAACTGTTAAAGATATTAGATCTTTTTTTAGGACATACAGGTTTTTACCGGAGATTCATACAAAATTTTAGTGCAATTGCAAGGCCATTGAATAATCTCTTGGAGAAAGATGCAAAATTTGATTGAAATTATGCATGTCAAGAAGCATTTGAGAAATTGATTAAAATGCTAACATCAACTCCTGTAATGCAAGCCCCAGATTGGTCCATGTCATTTGAAATAATGTGTGATGCTAGTGATGGTGCTATTGGGATAGTGCTAGGCCAAAGAAAAGACAAGAAGCCTGTTGTTATCTGCCACGCAAGCAAAACTTTGAATAGTGTACAGAAAAATTACACTACAACTGAAAAAGATTGCTTGCTGTAGTTTTTGCACTGGAAACGTTTAGGTAATATATTTTGGGCTAAAAAATTGTTGTTTTTACAGATCATTCGGGCTTAAAGTATTTATTGACAAAGAAGGAAGCCAAATCACGATTGATTAGATGGATTTTGCTTCTCCAAAAATTTGATCTTACAATCAAGAACAAGAAAGGAGTGGAGAATGTTGTTGCAGACCATCTTTCTAGGATATCTTTTGAGGAGCCTTATGAATATTTGCCCATAAAAGATTCATTTCCTGATGAATAATTGTTTGATGTTTCTAAATTACCATGGTTTGCTAACATTGTGAATTTTCTTGCTATAGGTCTTATCCCACCTCATTGGACCTCACAAGAGAAAAAGAAATTTATGGTTGAGGTGAGAAAATTCTTTTGGGATGACCCATATCTCTTCAAATATTGTCCCGACTAGATAATCTGTAGATGTGTTCCTGATGATAAAATATTTAGTGTCATATCTTTTTGTCATTTTGAGGCTTGTAGAGGTCACTTTTCTTCCAAAAAGACTTCGGCCAAAATTCTTCAATGTGGTTTTTATTGGCCTAGACTTTTCAAAGATGTGCATGAATTTTGCAAGACCTGTCCAAGTTGGGAAAAATTACTCGACGTAATATGATGCCTCTTAACCCAATTTTAATTACTGGAATTTTTGACTGTTGGGGCATTGATTTTATGGGTCCTTTTCCTCCATCTTTTGGTTACTTATACATCCTTGTTGCTGTGGATTTTGTTTCAAAATGGATTGAGGCCATATCATGTCGGAAGAATGATCATAAAACTGTTTTGAAATTTTTGAAAGAAAATGTATTGTCCAGGTTTGGTACTCTTAGAGCGATCATTAGTGATGGAGGATCACATTTTTGCAACCGACCATACCATCCACAGACAAAATGTATGGGATAACCCATAAGATTTCCACTCCATACCATCCACATACAAATGGCCAAGCAAAACTTGCAAACAGGGAAATCAAGTAAATTTTGTAAAAGACGGTGAATCCAACCCGGAAGGATTGGTCATTGAGACTAACTGCTGCTTTGTGGGCATACCGTACTGCATACAAATCACCTCTTGGTATGTCCCCATACAGGCTAGTTTATGGTAAACCTTGTCATTTACATGTTGAATTAGAACATAAAGCATATTGGGCTATCAAATTGTTTAACTTTAGTCTTGGAGATGCAGGTACCTTGATAAAACTCCAATTGAATGAACTTGAGGAAGTCAGGAATGATGCATATGAGAACTCACGAATTTACAAAGAACGTACTAAAGTTTTTCAAAGATAAAAATATTTTGAGGAAAAATTTTGAGCCTGCTCAACTTGTTCTTTTGTATAATTCTAGACTTCATTTGTTTCCTGGAAAATTAAGAACTAAATGGACAGGGCCTTTCATTGTTAAAAGAGTTTTCCCATATGGGACTGTTGAAGTTGAGGATTCCACGAATGGAAATATTTTTAAGGTTAATGGCCAACGACTTAAATCTTACTTGGGGAGATGTGTTCCAGAAGATGAGACAGTTTCTTTGAACGAACCTATTTACCAGGATTGATTGGACTTCCCTTTGTCCGTATGTTGTATATAATTAGTTTATAAATTTTTGTTCACTTGAAAAAAAAAAAAAAAAATCGACATTTCTGATTGGACTTCCCTTAAACCTCACTGTTACTTGGGAGATATTCCTCACCCAAATTCACAATTACTTGTTTAAAAGTCAGTAACTTAGGGTGCAAGTTATCTATTTTTTAGAAGTCTACTAGGGTTTTAAACTGCTAGTAGTGGCACGCTCACGCACAAAAGAAAGTTGACTTGTTGACCGCCAATGGTTGTCAAGCCAATGAGGAACTTTACCCTACCATCATAGGATTAAAATCAAAACGGGTGAACAATTTGGCACGCCCAGTGGGACTTCTCAGTATACGTGCTAATATGAGACATCTCTTGATGTATGAATATTGGAAGCTCTAGCCAGAATCAACGCGTGGAAAGAAATCAAGTAGCTTTCTAGCAAAGACATGAATCAGAGGAGAGTGACGCTAGGCATTCAGCCATGGCAGCACTAGAAGAAGACGTTCCAGATCTGGTTCTAGAAGGATGAGCTAGATATAGGATGCTGTACTCCGACAAGAGGGTGCAACACAAAGGAGCCAGGATACTCTAAATAACATGACAGCCATGATGCAGTGGCAAGTCAACAGGTAGTTTAGGAAGGACCGTGAGGCCGATATTGCTAGAATTTCAAACCCAAATGTTGTGGTCCAGTAGCTAGACCTCTATTTTGGACCTCCACCAGGATTGGCATGGCCACACCAAGAGAATCCTCTCATCGTGCAGATAGCTGGAGTGCCAGGGACAAGGAGAAATCCATGCTGGACAAAGAGAAAGAGCCTTCCCCGATCAAGAACACTAAGCCCCAGTTCCTCTAGAGGACCTTACACCAGTTCAGGTGCCCTAGAACCAGCCAGAACTTCCACCTATTCCATGACCTGTGGTCCCACAAGATCAGCCAGTAGCAATTTTGCTTGAGTAACCAGCTGTATTTCCTTACAAACTTAGAAGGATGAACCCCAATCCATTTCCTCCACTAACAAGAGGTAGGAGAGGCAAAGGGGGAATCAACCATTTTGCCAACAATAGGAGCACTACAGAATGGCATGGGGGCATTACAGAGAATGATCAGAGAAATAATAAAGCCTCAAGCTAAAAGAGGAGAAAGACTCACCTACAGGAAGCCATATCCAGTTTATATTGATTAGATGCCTCTATCCCCAGGGTTTAAGGTACCAAACTTCACTTTGTTCAATGGAGAAGACATCCATGCGTCATCAGTTGAACACATAGGCAGATTCTCTGTTTAGTGCATAGCCATAGAGAATAGTCGTCTGCTAAAGCTCAGGCTTTTTGGAAATTCTCTCTCTGGACAAGCCTTCACCTAGTACACTAACCTACCAGCTAATTCCATCCAAACATGGGAATAAATGGAAAACTCTTTCCTTGACAACTATTTTAGGATTCAGCCAGAAGTCACCATCAGTGATCTTGCAGCTCTCAAGCAGAGTAAAGATGAGCCTGCTTAAGACTTCATAACCAGGTTCAAAAAGCTCAAAATGAAATGCTGGATTCCTATGGAAGAAAGACACTTCATTCAAATGGCTCAAACTGCCCTCAAGATTTCTCTAAGAAAGAGATTCGATGAGATTCTATTCAGAGACCTGGCAGAATTGGCAGACAAGACATCTAAATATGAGGAACTGCTTAGGGAAGAACAACAAAAAAGAAACTTCTCAAAAGGCACATATTACAAGACACCATTTTCCTCAGTATATTTGGTTGAAGTCGAGACAGAAAAAGGCATAGAAAGTTCGGAAGAAAGGGAAGTTGCAGTGGCAGAAATGGCAAAAGTAAAGCATCATATCAGTTGCAAGGGTTTGACAAAGCCACCAAAGAATTATAAGCCACCACCATTCACAAGAGGATTTGTTCCAAACAAACCAACACAGGACAATGTCCATTCTTTCGATTTTACCAAGGTTGACGCTTTATTTGATGAGATGCTTCTCCAAAAGGCAATAGAGACACCTCACAGGTTGCCCAAACTAGAGGAACTCAAAGACAGACAGTATTGCATATGGCACAACTCTTGGAACCAATCCACCAATAGTTGGGTTATTTTCAGAGATGTCATACAGAAAGGCTGAAACTAGCTGAGAAGCCTCCCACAGTAACCACAGACCCTTTTCCCCAATCTCAAGTTAGCAGGGTTAACTTAAACTGGCCAGAACAGGAGAAAGACAAGTGGGTAGCAGAAGTCGGCCCCAAGATAAATAGAAGAGTACCAAAGGAGGCAAATCAGAAATCAAAGGCAACTATCTTAGCTGGGGTAGTTCTGTGCAGCAGGTGCAAATGCGAAAGTGAGTTAGAGATAACTCTGGATGAACAAAGACAGCCTCCAACTAGCATTTTTGACAGAATTTGAACGTTATACTGCCATAGCTCGATCCTGGCCCTATCCAGGGACACAGCCAGACAGAGGAACTATCAACTGCCTGCCCAGCATATCAGAAAGGTGATTGAGTAGCCAAAAAAGGAAATACCAATTAAAATGCCTAGAAATGATAAGCTATTGGCAACTATCATAGAAGGCAGATGGTATTTTGTTGGAAAAAGTGGCAGGTCAACTTTGGAGCTAACTAGAACACAAAAGAGGAGAATCCAGAGGCAATATTGCACATTTCTCAAGAACAAGGATGACACGTAGGTACTTCAAGAGGTCAGTCCTGCCAGAAACGAGAAAAATTCAAAAGCAAGTTTCCAATCCAAATAGGCAACACACCAACCACAGGAGCTGTCAGAAACAAAAGTTTCAAATAAGTCACCTATCCACCAAGTTCCATCCTCGGAAGAACAGTGGGAACCTTCACAATCATAAGATCGATCTAGATCTGTTTCGGCAGAAGATTGGACTGAAGAATACGAAGAGGAACAGTTGGATTATGAACCATCTGCAGACGATTTGACTGGACTCCTGGAAAAGAACAGATAGAGTACGATGGAGAACTAGATAAAGAAAATGAGGCTTTCGGTGCAGAATTAAAAAGCCTGTTACAAGGTGATCTAGGCATTAATATGGTGTTTATCTTGCCAGAAAAGTTCAAGGCAACAGAAAGACAAGAGAACACTTTGGAAGGAGATGTACTCTCCTAAGAAACTTTCGAGTGCAGGCTGGCAAAAATGGAAGAAGCACCAGGACAGTGAATACCAACTACCAAAACAGGCAGAACTGCCATGAAATTGGCCGCAGGATAGCTGTGCTTTTCCAAACCCACCAAGATCTCAGACCTTTATTCATAACTGCAAACTTTGAGATGTTCCTATCCCCAAAGTAATGGTAGATGGAGGTGCATCCATTAATCTTCTGCCCCACAGATTGTTGGTTAAAATGGGAAGAACATAGAAGATCTAATTCCAACAAGCTTAATAGTTACTAACTTCGCTGGGGCATGACTAAGACTCATGGAATACTAAACGTAGATGTCATAGTAGGAACTTGAAGATTGCCTTTTTCGTGGTAAACACCACTTTTACCACTTACAATACACTGCTTGGCAGAGATTAGATCCACTAGAGTCTATGTGTTCCTTCCACTCTACACCAATAGTTGGGCCTCTGGCATGAAGAGGATTTTATGAAAATAGTGGAGGCCGGCCCACGACCATTCATGCCATCTACATTATGTTTTGAGGCTAGGTATTATTATGATGACCTTGGTCCTTTTACTTTCTTCGGAGTCAGCCAGAATGGCCGTCCCTATGGTGTCACGACCCAGAAACTCATTGAAGAAGGTCTGGCCAATTCTCTAGATGACTGGAATAGGCCTTGCATTCTTAACCTTTAGAAATCTGATGTTTAGCTTAAACCAGCAAGAAAGGGATCGAGCTGCAACAATCTGATCCATTACAAATAGATTGTTGGTATATTGGGAAGAAAAGAAGCTTTCTATGCATAGTCCGACCATTAACATGACAGAATTCATGCATGAGAGCATAGAAGAACGGGAAGGAAATTTGCAAGAGGAAGAATTGGAATTTGCACCAACAACACTATATAATTCCCTGCTTGAATTGGAGGATTATTTGCAAGAAATAAACCTAGGAACAGGAGAGTATCCTAGAACTACTTTCATCAGCACATTACTAGAAGAGCCATTGGAGGATGAAATCATTGCACTTTTGCATGATTTCAAAGACTGTTTCGCATGGCACTACCATGAAATGCCTGGACTAGATAGAGGACTGGTGGAGCACAATTTGTCAATAAAAAAAAGGATACCTACCAGTTAAGCAGGCCAGAAGAAGGATGTCTATGGAGACAGAACTGAAAATGAAAGAAAAGATAGAAAGACTGGTTAAAGCAGGTTTTATCAGGCCAGCCATTTATGCTAATTGGTTGTTCAATATTGTACCAGTTCTTAAAAGAAAAACAGCGGCAGTCAGAATCTGTGTGGACTACAGAAATCTGAATGAAGGATCTCCTAAAGACGAGTACCCTATGCCTATAGCAGACATGCTGGTGGATGGAGCTACTCATAACCAAATGCTATCATTCATGGATGGCAATGCAGGATACAATCAAATAATGGTGGCCGAAGAAGACATCCACAAGACAGCCTTCATGTGTCTAGGGCATATAGGCGCTTTTGAATACACTGTAATGCATTTTAGCTTAAGAAATGCAGGAGCCACTTATCAAAGAGTAATGAATTCTATTTTCCATGACATGATAGGTCATTCTCTAGAAGTATACATAGATGATGTGGTGATTAAATCTCCAGAAAAAGGAGATCATGTATCAAATCTAAAAAATGTATTCCTAAGAATAAGACAACACAAGTTGAAAATGAATCCCAAGAAGTGCGTTTTTGGGGTCAAGCTGGCAATTTCTTAGGTTTCTTGATCCACCAAAGAGGAATAGAAATCGACAAGAACAAAGCAAAATCTATCATGGAAGCCTTGCCACCTCAGAACAAGAAAGAATTACAGAGTCTCATAGGAAAGATCAACTTTCTAAGGAGATTCATATCCAATTTTGCTGAAAAATCTAGCATTTCTCCTCCTTGTTAAGATTAAAGCAAGAACAGACATCGAAATGGGAAAAATAGCACCAGCATGCTTTTGAGGAAATCAAACATTATCTCGCAAATCTGCCAATTCTACCCCTACCAAAGAGAGGCAAACCACCCAAATTATATGTTTCTGCATTAGAAGTATCCATTGAGAGTCTTTTAGTTCAAGATAACAAGGAAGGGAAAGAACATGCAGTCTTTTACCTAAGCAGAACTCTAACAGAGGTAGAAAAGAAATATTCTACAATTGAAAGACTTTGTTTGGCTTTATACTTTATTGCTATAAAGCTCATACATTACATGCGACCTTTTACCATCTACATCATTGCTAGAACAGATTTAATCAAGAATATGCTAACAAGACCAATGTTGAGGGGAAGAATTGGTAAATGGACTATGGCCCTGTTAGAATTTGCATTCAGATACGTTCCTCAAAAGTCCATCAAAGGATAGGTTGTTGCAGATTTGCTGACTAGAGCTCACACCTATCTCAATAATCCCATTTATTCAGTCCATCTTACCCTCTGGAAGTTGTACTTTGAAGGATCTAAAACCAATTTAGCATCTGGGACATGAATTGTTTTAGAAGATCCACTAGGAATCAAACACTGTTATTCATTCCAGCTAGACTTCCAGTGCACCAACAACATAGCAGAATACGAGGCTTCGATCATAGTCCTTGAAATGCTGGTAAAATTAGGAGTTCAGTCTGTGGAAATTCTAGGAGATTTCATGCTAGTATTAAAACAGAAATCTCCTGGCAGAATTCAAGGAAGCCACTTGGGAACATATTCCAAGGGAAGAAAACCTTGTAGCTAATGAGATGACCCAGATAGCAACATGAGTACAAATACCTGAAGACTGTGTACAGAGAATCATCAAGGTAGAAAAGAAAAGTTTGCCATCGGTTCTGACTAAAGGGATGGAGATAGATGTCAATTTTGCCATGATGAGTGAGGAGGACTGGAGATTGCCCCTGATAAATTATCTACAATATCCAGCCCTCACATTTGAGAAAAGGATAAGAATCATGGCTTTAAATTATGTTATGTGGAATGAATAGTTGGTTTGGAAAACCAAAGATGAGTTGCTCTTAAGATGCCT
>NC_024132.1:2430463-2450463 GCF_000346735.1 Prunus mume
TTGTGGAGCACATCAAGGCAGAAGGAAGATGTGTTGGTTGATTAGGAGGCATGGTTACTTCTGGCCTACCATTATGAAGGACTGCATAGAATATTCCAAGGGATGTGAAGCTTGTCAAAGACATGGTCCAATCCAGCAGGCTCCCTTAGTCTCTATGAATCCAGTCGTCAAGCCATGGCCATTCAGAGGATGGGCAATGGACCTCATTGGCAAAATCTATCCAGTAGTAGCAAACAACATTGTTTTATCATAGTGGCTACAGATTATTTCACCAAATGGGTAGAAGCCAAGCTAGTCAAATCCATCATATCTCAAGAGATCATTACATTCATAGAAGAACAGATTGTGCAAAGGTTTGGCATACCAGAATCAATCACCATTGATAGGGGAACTTCCTTCATATATAGAGAAATGCTAGATATGACAAAAGCATTCAAGTTCAAACTACTTCAATCCACTCCTTATTATGCCTAGGCTAATGGATATGCAGAATCGAGCAACAAAGTGATTATCAACATTATCATAAAAATGCTTGAGGAAAATCCAAGGTAATGTCATGAAAAACTGTCTGCAACCTTGTGGGCCTATAGAACTTCAAAAAGAGAAGCAACTGGCATGACTCCATATGCCCTAACCTATGGACAAGACGCAATTCTGCCTATAGAAATCGCAGTTTAGTCCATCCGAATTGCCCAACCACATAATTTAGTTGGAGAAGACTACTCACAAGCAATGTTGCTGGAATTGGAGGGATTGGATGCAAGCAGAGTTGATACCTCTCAATAGGTGAACTAGATCGCACACGAGCTACTTCACGGAGCAAATCATGATCTCCAAATTCATCAGCAAGAGGCTTAAGGGAAACATCCCTAATGTTGCGCATGTTCACCTGTTTTAGATTTGTTCCTGTGATGATAGGATAAAGTTCCCCATTATCTTGAAAACCATTTGTGGTCAACAAGTCAACTTTCTTTTGTGTATGAGTGTGCCATTGCTAGCAGTAAAAACCCAAGTTACTGATTTCTAAACAAGGGATTATGAATTTGGGTGAGGAATATCTCCCAAGTAAGTTTTTTTTTTTTTTTTGCCTTAGACTGGTGAGGACTTCACAATTTTTCACAGTACAAGACTGGTAGTTTTGGCCAGAATGAATGATAAGAAAGTGAAATGTTTTTAGGTAGATGCCTTTACAAAACTCAAAAGGAAAGACCAACTCTAAAAAAGAACAGAAAGAGCGTTGGACTTCAATTTCTGCCTAGACAGATGCTTCTGATTAGGGCTGGACTGGGTATGTCTATGCTGGATTGGACTATCAACACCTTCAACTGTCAAGTTTCAACTATAAATCGATACAAACGTTCAAGCCTTGGAAGGCTTTTTGAACGGGCAAAATTAGAACCTCTTCAGTTTGGAAGGGGAAAAAGTGGCTGGATTTGATGATTACTGAGCTAGAATTGCACTGTAGTACATGTTTTGCTTGATCAGGGCTTTCCATAAATTTATTGAGGTTTTCATATTTGTAAAAACCCCGACTCTGCTTGATTTGGCTTATGCTTAACCAAATTTGTAACGAGAGAAATCTCGCTTTGTATGACTATTTCTCTTAACTAAACTGAAGTTAGAGATTCTAAATTTATAGCTGAGTCGTTTCTTGTGGCTCAATGAGCTTTGGTTATTGATTGGTTTTTTGGCTATAAAGACTGGAGAAATTTTCCTATTTAAGATCTGCCTTCATTAATCCCCCATCAACTCTAGTTGAAATTTTTGACTTTTCAAAGTCTGGTAGTCATGTGGGTTTATTTGTGAATAGACTTTTTAAAAGTCTGCTAACTTTGTACTCTGGGATTGAGATCAATGGTGAGATTTTTAGAAGCTGGGCCCAATCCAATTCTTTTTAGAATTTCATCGACATGTTTGGAGATGAATTGCCATTTAATTGGCAATTTCATTGACTTACTTTGTGTTTTTTACACCTCTGCCACTTTGTAAAAGACATGGGCATCTTTTGTTTGGTTTGGATTGCTTTTCTAGAATCAAGGCCCATTCTTTTATTTTCTGTTTTGTGGGCTTTTTGTAAAAATGGGATGTCGTGCAGAGCGTTGGCCCAAACATAAAGAGAACTCTGATGGCTGCCAAAAATTGACATGGGCTTTTTGATTTTGGGATGGGCCTGCCGAGTTAGGCCCAAACAGCACATACAACCAATCTTCTTCCTATCTGCACCAACAAGATGACGAGGGAATAGCTCCTACTTGGGTCTTCTCAACAAAAGGGAGCTTTGGCTTATTCCTCCACGAAGACATATTCCTCACACGTGAAGAAGTAGCTTGAGTTCTTGAAGACTTGACATCCGCCTTCCACTTTGAGGGGGGTTCAGTAGAACACTCATCCTATCCAGCGGGTAGATCATCAAGGTCCGGACCATCCTGCTTCCATCTCCGACATCCTGGGCAAGGGGCTGTCCACTGACTTCCTTTCGATAATCGCTCAACAGCCAGCGCCACTCGTGAAACCTCGAGGGGATGTTCAAAGTGCCACCGACCTAAGCCATGTCCAGTTCAAGTTCCAATTTATTGCAGATGTCACTCACTACAAGCAGAAGACAGAAGTTAGTCAGCCACACTTCAAGAAATTCAAATAAAAAGAGAGCATATCAAAACCACAAAAAGACGTACCATTGCAAGTGGACCATCATCAACATCGCCTTTCCACTGCCTGTTGAAACTTAGGAAAGAATAAACTTGGGTGTATTTCTCAAAGCACCTCTCTTCAAAAAAGTAGAACTCTCGCACTGTCAGCTCCAAGGCGCAACACACTTCCATGAAAAGCTTTGATAGTGGGAATGTGAAGCTCAAGGAGAAATAAAAGGGACAAAAGGTGATGATCCTAGAATTTGGATCATTCGCATCCACACAGGGCATGTCGTTAGTCAAAGGCTTCGCCAGCTTGACATGCACATCATCAGGAATTGTAGAAGCATAAGCGGCCTGCCACTTCTGGAACTGAGCTTCAGTCGTAACGCGTTGCAGATTAGTCACAAACCTCTTCTTGTACACTTGGGAGCCTCTCGACAGATACAAAGGCATTTGGGAGCTTGGTGACTGGCTACCATCTTCAGAAGACATGGTCAACGGAAAACTGCAAGAAAAGAAGGAAATTCTACAAGTTAGAATACCAAAGAAAAAAAATGGCAGCAAAATAAAAAAAATAAAAAAAAGGCCTAAACAGCAAGCCCACTAGGCTCTTACACGCGTCAAGCCCAGGACCAGCTCCAGCCCAAGCGCCCAGCCAGACCTGCAAAAAAAAAAAAAAAAGGTTTGCATGGCCCAATAGCCAGCGCTGGCCCAAGCTATAACGTAGCCCAAACTAGCACCAGCATGCCTTCAGCCCGCGCAGCTCCAGCTTAGCCCATATCACGCCCCTGCGCAATTGACATGGCCCATGAGGCCTAGCATCTCTCTACAGCCCTTGGGCACACACCAGGCCCAGCTCATCACCTCTCCAAGGTGCTGCCCAGGTCCCCAATGTAGCAGCCAGCCAAGTTGCTGCGCAACCAACTGGCCCCTCCAACAGCCACTGCCGCAGCCACACTCCGACGCTATCAGCCACGGTGATGACCAACCAGCTGCCTAGCTAGTCCCTACCGCAAAAAAAAAAAGGAAGAAGAAAAGATGAAAACAAAAATTTACGTGCTTGACTTACCTTGGGATACACGACGACTCCTATCTTCAACAAGCAGTTCAAATTCTCCAAGATCTCTCTCAAGCAAGAAAGTAGAGAAGTTAAGTTTGCGATGTGAGAAAGGGTGAAAAGAAGCCTTGTGTTTATACGGCTTCGGCTACCACACATAGCTTCGGCCGCCCGGTTCACACCATACATACATCTCCGTATCCTTTTGTTAACTATTGTTTTCCTAAAAACACTCGAACTAACTTAAGCATCGGAGGGCCTTTGGCCAACATCCCTCGGGTGTGGTCTATTTACTCCGGCCTTTTTTACAGGAATCGAGGAGGAGAGAAAAGGAAGATCAAAGGGCGAAGGATCTAGAAGCGAATGTTCTCCCGCGAGATTATTTACAAAAACAGAAAGCTGGCAGAAAAAATAAATAAATAAATAAAGGCCCAAGCCACAAGCCCATAGGCCAAGCTGCATGAACTAGCCCAGGTAGCCAGCTCGGCAAACTTATGTAGCATGCTAAACCCAGCTCGAATCCAGCACACCCCTGGGCCGTGCAGTGCACAAGGCCTACCTCGCTAGCTTGGCCCGCTCGCTCCAGCTCTAGCGACACGCAAGCCCTCCAAGATACAGCCCAGGCCCCCTTCCCCCTGGGGCAATAGGCAGCGAAGTTGCGACTCAACCATCTAGCCCCTCTAGCAGCCACTCCAGATATCTCTGGCCACCAGTCATGATGACAACCAGCTGGGTCCCACCCAGCTGGTCCTTATCGCGAAAGAGAAAATACGAAGAAGAAAAAAAAATATTTATACATGTTCGACTTTCCTTGGGATGTACGGCAAGTCCTCTTTTTGACAAGTAGTACAAATTCTCCAAGATCTCTCTCAAGCTAAGAAAGTAGAGAAGTTAAGTTTGCGATGTGAAGAAGAGTGAAGAGAAGCTCTACATTTATATAGGTTGGGCATCCTAGGTAGAGAAAGAATCACAAGTCAATTCCTACTAGGAACCCAACTCCAAGAAAAGTCAAAAGCCCACTCCAATTGGGAACCCAATTTGCAAAAGAAGTCCAACTCACTGAAGAAAGCCCAGACACAGTTGGAGAGCACGAAAAATAATTTCATCTCCTACATGCCACACAAGCACCATGTAGAAGTTGGGGGCCATTTGTGGGAGCAAATATTTTTGTCTCCAATCACAGGATGCCGTGTGGAAAGAAGAATATCCCTTAGATTAATTAATTGAGCCCATTTATTTGCCCAATTAATTTATACTAAAAATTGAGATAATATCGTAAGGGTGGTGATTTTCCCACTCCCCTTTTATCCATCTACACTCCATTTTGTTTTTTAAAATACTTTTTACTATAAGATAAAAGGGAGTGTAAGTAAACAAAAGAGGAGTGAGAACATATAATTTTAAAAAAAATGGAGTGTAAGTGGATAGAAGGGGAGTGGAAAAATAAGTACCCTATCTTAATTATGTGATATTATCGTTATTTAATGAGATAATACCACTAATTTAGATATTATCCTAATAAGGAGATATTATCATCATCAAATTAGGAAATTTGATCCCAATCAAATTCCTAGTGGACTCAATCTCTATAATTTGGGGAAAGAATAAACTCCTTCATAATAGGTTCCTATATATAAATAGATGGCTTCATTCAACATTCAAGGTAACTCTAAACCTAGCTTCGAACAAAAATACTGAAGATATATCTCCCCTCTCTCTCATAGCCACCACACACAGCTCCGGCCACCCGGTTCTCACCCTAGAGAAATCTTCATACCGTTTTTAGCTATTGTTTCACCTAAACTTAATCGAACTAATTTAGGCATTAGAGGGTCTTTGGCCAACACCAACTGAGTGTGGTCTATTTACTCCAGTCTTTGTTACAAGAATTGAGGAAGATCAAATGGCGAACAATCTAGAAGTGAATATTATCTCGAGAGATTATTTGCACAAACAAATAGCAAGGATTATATTGGCGATTTTAACTAGTGCGAGATTAAATTGGCAATTTTAATTAGTGCGAGATTAAATTTGCTAAGTTTTTAGTTCAGAGGTTAAATTTCTACAAGGTTATAATTCAGAGAGTAAAACATATGAAAATCCAAAAAACTATAAAGTGTGTTTTCGCTCACACAGTGCCAAATTACCATGATGATTTGAAAGCGAGACCAATGGTGGGCTCAAGGCCCTATTTTGACACTAGACGAAAGTATAACTTAAGCGGTTGAGGAATTGTCAGCAGGTGGGTAAGGAGTATAGTTTGGGAATTTTCCCCCAACCAAAAAAACTAAAAAGAAAAACCCGGAAAAAACTATTTCACTCTCTAATCGCAGAAGACGCCCAAGAAGTAATAACACAGGACACAAGGAAGCTCCATCATCGCCCATCCACTCTTCTTCTTTTTCTCATTCTCCGTTTAATTCTTCAGCTTCTCCATTGGCACCCGTTGAAGCACCTATCGTCACCTCTGGTCACGCTGATGAGTAAGTATGGAGCTGATTTGCTCTCTCGCGTCTTACCTTTTTGTATAGTTCCTCAATCTGTTACCGGTCGAGGACAGGCTTAAACTCGTTATGGTATTTCTGTTTTAGGGTTAAGATTAATGGGTTATTTACCGATCAATTTCACTGGCTCCTAAATTCATGTTAGGGTTTTTCTTGTGTATTTCTGTCTTGCAATTTTCTGATTCAGGGTTTCCGTAAATTAATGTTAGAATTTGCTAGACAATTTTTTTTCTTTTCTCATTTCATGTTTATGTTTTATGTTTTATGTTTTGTTATTTGTTTTTGCCCCGAACGTAAGCCATCAATGGTGAAGATTCAACCGAATTTTTTTATTTTTTTATTTTACAATCAAAGAGTTTAAGAGCTATGTCAGTGATATGAAAGTAGATAGAGTCTTCTTACTAAGTGCATAATACATCTATAATCTTGGTACACAGCAGCCATTTGTGGGTTCTTAAAACATGTAAGTTCTTATTTATGCGATTTTTGTAAAATGCTCATGTTTTGGTTTCATGCTTGGATTCAAAACTGCCTTAATACAAAAAAATTGGTAGTAGATCTACCTGCTATAACTTTGGTATGCCCACTATAGATATTTGGTTTCTCTGCAGTACGAGCCTCATACAGAGCCACGCCCCTTTAATATTGTGAGGAGAAGAGCAGCCGCCCAAAGCTTGTAATTTCTGTAGCTCCCAAAAAGCTCATCTGGCCCCAAGGTAGTACCTCTCCTGTAAAAATTGTCAGAATCATTAATGGGAAGACTACAACTACGAGACACCGAACACACTTTTAGACACTCACGCTTGATGCTAGAAATTGACTTAGTAAATAAGGATTGATAACTTAACTACAGAGTTATATCTATCAAAATTGCCTGAATGAATATGGTGGTGTACAGTAATGCAATTTTGTGGTAGTTATTGGAGAAAAAGATGGTGTTTATACTTTTAGGTTTTCACTCTTTCTGTTTCAATGATTAGTGAACTTATTTTGGGATTTTTTGACGTAATGTAACGAAAACTATTTAAGTTTAGTGTTCAGCATGAGATTGATAAATAAATTTAGCATCTGTTGTTTTATTCCATGATGATGTACTTCATCTCACATTTGGGCATTGAACATTTGTGGCCTCAGACATTATAGGCCACTGTTGCGAACAGGGTCCACTCGATGATTTTCTTGTGGTGATTGTGGGATGGTTCGATGAAATTAACATTGTTGATATAGAGTAATGGGTAGCAGCGAGATGGATAAACCTGCTAAAGAGAAAGAGAAGGAGTCGAAGACAACACCTGCTAGTACGCAGGTCCATTTGTGTGTCTTTTTGTAGTATCTGTTATGATAAAATTGAGGTCCTCCCATACTGGAAGTTAGTAATGAGCTTTAATCTCACTTTTTTTGGGAACTTTCAGGAGCAGTCTGCGACCACTAGTGCTGGCACTGTTAATCCTGACTGGTCGGGATTTCAGGTCTTATATTGAAAAGCCTCAGTTTTTAGCATTTTTGTTGTTTTAGATATGTTTGAAATTTATTGTGGGGTAATTATTTTCTTAACAGGCATATTCTCCTATACCTCCACATGGTTTTTTGGCATCAAGTCCTCAAGCTCACCCATATATGTGGGGTGTTCAGGTATATGCTTGTGTATTAGAATTATTTGTTTAATCTTAATAAATCATCGAAAGAAAATAAAAATTCTTGATTATTCAATTTTTTGATTGTATTTTGTGAAACTTTGACCTTAATGCTATTTTTGACATGGTGGCTTTTGGCCATCTAAGAGTTGGGAGTTGATGTAGGATATGGGTGAATTAAGTATTTAGGTAGTTTAGCGGAAGCGAAAACAATGGAAAACAGAAAATAGAACGAAAAAGGTTAGGTCTGGAATCCCTCCAGGAGTTTGGCTTCACACTACGGAGTCTCCAATCTCTGGAGAATAAACTTTTCTTAATATCTCAACAACTCAACTCCCTAATGAATTACATGAGAGGGGTATTTATAGCAAACTAAAACCTAGAGACAGTAGGATAAAAGATCCCTTGCTAAAACATAAATTCTAACCTAAATAAAATAGGAAATTTAGAAATTCAACTGAAATCTGGAAAACTTAACAATCTTACTAAAATCTGGAAAACTTAGAGAACAAGTTAGAAACTAATCGTGGGAATACAAAATTACCAGATTTAAAGATCAAATTAAATGATTTCCTCTTCCATCTCTTTCTTTTGTAAACCCTAATGGGTTTGACAAAGATGTCCTCGTCAGGAGTGGTAGGCAGTACAATGGGAACTTAAAGATATATGTTGTACTCTTAGAAATCATTTGAAATGTGTTAACAAACTGAGAAAAAGTGTTCGTTCATGAGAAAGATCTTGGCTTTAAGCTCCTGTGTAAGTTTCTGAGGCGCTGAGAATGTTCACAAGAAAGAGATCTAGACATAATACCATTTTGGATTTGTAACAGTTTAACTTTTTAACTGTGGACTCTTGTACAATTGGACTTAAATTGGATATTCTTTTTCTGGTTGATGGAGACTGATACACTTGTCTTTTTGTCTCCTGTTTCCTGTCAGCCTATATTTTGATTTTGTCTCTGAGGTTACCTAAGGAAGTGGGTATTTTTTCAAAAAGATTATACTGTTGATATGTGCCATAATTTTCTTGAAATCCACAAATCCACAAACTGGTTAATAACTGGTTCATTTCTAATAAGCTTTTAAATTTCAGCATATTATGCCTCCATATGGTACCCCTCCACATCCGTATGTTGCCATGTATCCCCATAGTGGCTTATATGCTCATCCATCCATGCCTCCGGTAATTTCTTGTCTATCTTGCTTCAGCTGAATTACCAAGCTGCTTTCTAGCCTCATTCTCTGGATGGCACTAATAATTTATGCCCTGTGCTATATTTAAACAGGGATCTTATCCTTTTAGCCCTTTTGCTATGCCTTCTCCAAATGGTATTGTAGAAGCTTCTGTAAGTGTCTATAATCAAATTCTTTGTTGCTTGAAATAATTTCTTTATTCATTTGAGTACATGAGACATAATTTGTAAAATTGCATTTAGGGTAACACACCTGGAAGCATGGAAGCAGATGGTAAGCCCTCTGAGGTGAAGGAAAAATTACCCATAAAAAGATCAAAAGGAAGCTTGGGCAGTTTAAATATGATTACAGGGAAGAATAACGAGCCTGGGAAGACATCAGGAGCCTCTGCTAATGGAGTTCACTCTAAAAGGTATACTGATCATGTTTAATACCTACTGGCCTTTGCATCATGGATTCCAGCGTCCTCTTACTGAAATCTTTGGATTTAAAGACACTCTAGACTGGAAGAAAAGAAAAACGGGGGAAGGGGTCGGGGAGGATGTAGGATACCGTAGGTAGAGCTTTGTCACAGAAACACAGCAAGCCATTTATTTGAGAATCTGCGTGTGTAATTCTCTCTGTCCCGATTTAACTGTTTGTTGATCTCTTAGCTAATAAAAACATCTATGTAAGTGATCGCAAAGCTCAGCAACTTGGTAATCATGAATTGTAGGATAGATAATTTCTTGTTGCATAGATGTTTATGTAGCTAGCTTACAATTCTAGTTCTGATTGGATCCTTATTATGAACTCATCTCTAGGCCCAACAGTTTCGGATCCTTATGGAGTCTATTCTTACAGGGACCTCTCATTATTAAATCATGTTGTTACATATTAATTTTGGTAATGGTTGAAATGTATTTCGATATGCAGTGCTGAGAGTGCTAGTGAAGGTACAAGTGAAGGAAGTGATGCAAATTCTCAGAGTGTAAGTTCCATACTATTGAAGTTTCTTATTTGTAGATCTGTTTGTATTACTTTGGTTTCTTTGATTCGGGCCAGATAAAGTGGCCCCTAGGCTGTTATATCAAGCCTACTGTAGGAAGCAAGTTACGTGTTGATGTTGCGTTGACTGTAATAGAAGTTTGGTGTAATAGAGGAACTCTCCATAATTCTTAATATTAAAGAAAAAACTAAATGAAAAGGAAAAGGAAGAGTGAACTTATTTAAATAAATTTGTCATAATGAACTTAGATCTTTGTTCCCTGAGTGCTTGTGGTGCATTCACTGTTACAAATATGATAATTCTTCTGGGTCGTTAAGTTTGATAAAAAAACTAGTAAAAGTGCAGAATTCCTTTTTCTGAGTGAAATTTCCTCTTAGCATTAGAACATCTTTTCTTCATTGGGTGCAATTAGGACGTAGGTCGCTTGACAGCAAGGCAAGATTGCTAATTTTAAATTTTGTTTGGTGTCCTGAGGCTTCTTGGAATAGTAACTTATATATGTAAACTTATTAAGGGGGATCCCCTTTGGTAAAAATTGAAAGGGATCGCACGTGGGCCCAACCCTCTTTGGGATATGAAGATCCCAACCGTCCATTTATTATGCCTCCATGCAAGCATTATCCTTACAAAAAATCAACCAAATCGGAAATGATTTAGCCATCTTTTGCTGACCAAATAAATAAACATACACAGTGGTCCATATAAAATTGAAATGTTCATAATGGCAATCAAATGATCAAACGATTTCAGATTTTGCTGACCTTTTGCATTGTTCAATAGGTATCTAATACTTTTAGATAGTTCAGGTCATTGAACATATTGCGACATGGCTTGACAGCGTGATCCCTTTGGCATATCCTCATAAGGGATCCCTCTTATAAAGGGGAACGCGTGTGTGTGTGTATACACAAATATGTTTTTATTTCTATCTCATGGCCTCATGGTGCGGACATCTATGACAAACCTTTTAAGGTTTACCAAAGAAGGAAGAAACGATCGGCCAATCCAACATTATCATTAAGGTTGGGGTGAAATCTTAGTTCCCAGATTTCAATAGGAAAACTAGTTTTCCAGATTCCAGATTTCACTAAGATTTCTAGAGTTTCCAGATTTCACTAAGTTTTAGTTTCCAGTTTTTAGTAGGATTTGATTTAAGTTTCCTAGTTTATTTGGATTGGTTCCTTTGTGGATTAGGATTTCTTTTTATTAAGGATTTTTATCCTATTATCTCTAGGTTTTAGTTTGCTATAAATACTCCCTATGTAGTTCTTTAAAATGGAGATTTCAGATATTAAGAAAAGTTTACTTTCCAGAGATTGGAGACTCCTTGGTGCGAAGCCAAGGCGTATTTTTCCACCTATTTTCTGTTTTTCCATTGTTTTCGCTTCCGCTAAATTACCCAAATACTCAATTCACCCATATCCTCCATCACCTCTTATGTTTACCAAGATGCGGATCATACTTGCACGAGTAAAAGAGTGGTGCTTAAAGCTATGAAAGTTTTCTAGCTCATCTAATGGTTGATTGTAAGAATGCATAGTGGGTTGCTAGATGCATGTGGTAATCACTTTTCAACAATAAGAAACAACAAATTGAAGAATTTCTTTTGAAATTGAAGCATCGGTTGATCTAGAGTTTTAGAGAGTACCTCAAGGCCTGATAAAAACCTTGTGAATGGAAGTCCATTTCGTGTTTCACCATCCAACATACGAAATAAATCATATTTCCACCTGACAAATGGTTATGTCCATACCTCCAGAGCCAGTTGACTATTGACTGCTCTGAGGGTCTCACATAGGGGTTTGGGACTTGACACTTGTGGTTCAATGGCTCAGAGCTGTAGGAGGAGAATCTTGTGTTTTGTAAATAAGTTAGTGATGTAGGATATGGGTGAATTGAGTGTTTAGGTAATTTAGCGAAAGCGAAAACAATGAAAAAAACAGAAAATAGATGATAAGATGTCTTGGCTCTGCACCAAGGGGTTTGGCTTCACACCAAGAATTGTCCAACCTCTGGAAAGTAAATTTTTCTCAATATCTCAACAACTCAACTCCGTAATGAATTACATAGAAGGGGTATTTATAGCAAACTAAAACCCAGAGACGATAGGATGAAAATCCATTGCTAAAACAGAAATCCTAACCTAAGTAAAATAGGAAACTTAGAAATCTGGAAAACTTAAAAATCTTACTAAAGTCTGGAGAACTTAGAGAACGAGTTAGAAACTAATCACAGGAAGAAAAAAATTCCAGATTTAAAGACCAAATTAAATGACTTCCTCTTCCATCCCTTTCTCTTGTAAACCCTAATGGGTTTGACAAAGATGTCCTCATCAGTTAGGGCCAGGAAACGATAAGTGGCAAATGGTGGCCAGTTTTCGTGAGGGCAGGTTTTGGAGGGATAACTGGGGGGATCAAGGATGTGAACACATTTAAGTATGGTTCAAGTTAAGGAAGAAATGGATGAAGGATTTAATGGTGCAAAGAAGCTAGAAGAGCTTATAGGGACTCTTTAGTGGGTGTGAAGTACCTGCGTGAACAGTGCATAGTTGCACAGCACGCACACAAGCAGGTTTTAAATCTGTATGGCATACTGCTGGTTTTAAAAGGTTCTAAGAGACTTGAAGTTGCGTTTATTCAAAAACTTATGAACTTATGTGTCAGCCTTTGATTTGCACTAGATTAATGCACATCTTCTGTTACCTTTGGGAAATATCTTTTTCGAATGGCTCTTGATTTTCTTTTCCGTTTAATTATATTCCTTTTTTATGTGTGTTGCTTCAACATTCTCATTTCCATTACTTTTGTAGGACTCACAACTCAAGTCAGGGGGCAGGCAAGATTCTTTGGAAGGTTTGATTATATTATTTTTTGTGGCTGTCAATCTGTGTTAAGAGATTTTTACTAAGGATTTTTACGTTTTATTGCAGGTGATGCATCTCAGAATGGCAGCTCTGCACATGGTTCACAGAATGGAGCACCAAATACGCATACTATGTTGAATCAAACAATGGCCATCATGCCAATAACGGCTCCTGGTGCTGTTCCTGGTCCTGCAACCAACTTAAATATTGGGATGGACTATTGGGGTGCTCCACCTTCTTCTGGTGTGCCTGCAATGCGTGGGAAGGTTCCCACTACTCCAGTAACAGGAGGATTAGTTACTGCTGGGTCTCGGGATAGTGTTCAGTCACAGCTTTGGTTACAAGTTAATCTCTGTCCCTGTATTTCAAGTGCAATTTTTTTTCTTCTTCTTTTCACGTTTTTTCCAGCTCTGAGTTGTGACTATTTTAATTTAAGTTACTTTATAGATCTGATTAAAAAAGGGGAGAAGAATCTTCACTTTGAGTATCTTGTTGGAGTTGTGAGGGTACAGTTGTGTTAATTGGCATTAAAATTGGTTTAGAGCACCAAGTGTAGGTTACATTTTAAGTTGCATTACTTGTGAAAATTGATATTTGCACATGGATTCTTGTGGGTTAGGCTATGAATAGGATTTTGGAAACGTTATATCCTGTATTTGGAGTATAGTGTGACTTGTGTAGATGGAGGTTCTTATATGCAAATATGGTCTAGTTGAGTCAATGGAGCTCATGATCCGTGGGTTTAACAATTATTTTGTTGCATATGAAGAAAGCAGTAACCGCCAGGGCATCCACTTAAATAATTTTTCCTCAGTTATTCTGATTTTCATGCATGTTTGGAATCACATTCTAGCTTTTTTTCTGAGCTTTTAGCCTTGTACTGCTTTTAACATGAAACATATTAAGATTGGCAGTTAACTAGTTCTGATTGCCAGTCCCCACGGTAACTTGGCAAGTACCTGCTTTGTTTATGATTGCTATTACCTCTAATTTATTTTAATTATGACTTTTTATTTACTTTTCTTGCTTTGTGGCTATAGCATACAGATAAACAGGAGTTTTTTGCTTCTCAATGCACAGAGATGTGCTCTATAACCTTTTTAAGCACCTCATTGTTTGTCTTTATCAGATTTTTAAGCACCCTCACCTCTTGTTTTTCTGACTCAGGATGAGAGAGAGCTTAAAAGACAGCGAAGAAAGCAGTCAAATAGGGAATCGGCTCGTCGATCTAGGTTGCGCAAGCAGGTAATGATGTAACTTTTTGCATCTGTTAATTATTTCAGGCTACTTGGCACTGTATGTGCAATATGGCCTCAACGGATGTACTTTTGAGTTAGGCGGAATGTGATGAGCTGGCCCAGCGTGCTGAAGCATTGAAAGAAGAGAATGCCACTCTTAGATCAGAAGTTAGCCGGGTCAGGAGCGAGTATGAGCAGCTGCTCTCAGAGAATGCATCTCTGAAGGTAACATCCACTCTTGGTTTGTTTTCGAACTTGTTTAGAGGATGTTGGTCGACTTTTCAGTCACTTAGTACCAGATTTTTTGTTTTTGTTTTTGTTCTTTTAAGGAAGTCAATTATGCTGATCCAACTCTATTCTGCTTTAAACACAAAGGATTTATTGAATTGTCACTATAATTTTTTGTTAATTCACTCTGTAAACAGAACTGATGTGAATCGGTCTGCATCTCTGTTCCAAACCGTGATTTGGCAAACTCCAAAAATTCTTCAAACGTTACTAGAAATTGTTCTAGCAAACCTTGATTTAGGATTGCTTTGATCCAAAACATGATGCACTTACGTTGGTGTTCTTTAGATTTCCTTTTTTGTTTTTTTTCCCTTTTTACATTTATTTCAAAGGGGGCGTGCATCAAGTGACAATTCAATTCCACACAGATTTTACAAATGTGAAGATAGAACACTTGATAATGAAAGAGTTTTGCTAAAATGCAACATTCTAACTCCTTATAGTTTAATCTGCATAATCTATTGCATAAGCCTAACTGCACAGTTCCTTGGTTTGGGATAAGCGATGTACTATCATTCTGATCCAGATCCCATGCTTTTAGTTCCCATAAAATTTTTGTGCATCCAGACTCCAGATAAATTAGTTTAGCTAATAATCAAACAGAAGGTATACCACAGGGCTTAATTAAGGGAAATGCAATTTTAATTTGCAATGCCCGAAGTTAAACCGGAGATGCTATTTTGCTTCTACAGGAGAAGCTTGGAGAAATTCCTGGGCACGAAGATCCAAGGTCTGCCAGAAGTGAGCAAAAATTGAGCAATGACACTAAACAGATTGCACAAACAGAAGTGCATGGGGGCCAGTAGGATGAGTAACCCAGTTTTATGGTGCTTTCCAGGGGCACCATCTAACCAATTAGCAGCAACAGGGAGTTTCTTTTACATAGCAGCATGTAGTTTGACTTTTGTCCAACTTTTAACTTTTTATATTTTAGGATATGTTTATTTGCATATCATCCTTTATTTCTCACTGGGCCTACCTTTAAGAGTGGAAGCCCTAAGATATGTGGTGTGAAAGTCATGTCCTACCCTTTCTCTTTCATAAGGGTGGTAGTATTCACACTAAAATTCATATGTATTAAATATGGTTGGTGAATGTGTAGCTTGGGAGATTGATTAACTAAAGTATGCTACTCTAACAGAAATCATGATTTATAAACTTGTTCTATGTTGGTTAGCATTACAGGCGTGTCGAAGCCAATTGGGAGGGAGCCGAGAACAAATGTTCTTAGGTATTTCTCCGATTGTGTTTCATCATCCCTGGCTGCGTTTTGTGTGTTTTTGTGTTTTGTTTTATTGGTTTATATCTGTTCTAGTTTGGTCATTTTCATCCATCTGGTTTCAATTTAAAGCAATTCAATGACAATTCTCAATTTAGAAACAATTCTCAAAATTTTAGAAAAAAAATGACAATTCTCAATTTCTGTCAAATATTTTAAGATTCCTTTATGTGAGAATAATTTAGTACGTAAATTATAAAAAAGTCATTCCTTTTAAAAATAAACAATACAAATATAAATTTTTAAAAATTTAGTTTAAAATAAAAATAAATCTCTATACCTTTTTCCTTTTTTTATTTTTATTTTTTTTTCTCTCATAACATTGTGAATTAAAAATTCATTTTTACTTTTCCTTATTATGGGGACTTAGTTATGGAATATTCTTAGGGCTTCCACAAATTGTGAGTGACGTTTAGCAACATTATGATTACCTAAGTGGAGAATCTATTTAATTGGAATTTCAATGTAACACGGTACTTCTATAACTCAATGCTCTTGGTCATATCTCTTCATCCTTCTTGGGCACGAAGATTGCAAAGACAGAAGTGCATGGGGTCTAGTAAGATGTGTAACCCAGCTTTATGGTGCTTTCCAGGGGCACAGTCTAACTAGTTAGCAGCAATAGGGAGTTTCTTTTGCATAGCAGCATGTAGTTTGACTTTTGTCCAACTTTAACTTTTTAAATTTTAGGATACGTTTATTTGCATATCATCCTTTATTTCTCAATAGGCCTACTTTTAAGAGTGAAAGCCCTAAGATATGTGGAGTGTGAAACTCATGTCCTACCCAAATCACCGTTTGGTAATACCTATGCTAAAGCAATCATGAGTCATCAAAACATCAACCGGCTGAAGACATATTTACTGAAGCCACCCACCAATCAGTCACTTTGTAGAGTTTTGACTTTGGAGATTGCCCAATATTCTAATCCACAAAGAACATCATCTTGCGTTGCTTGCATGGCCAAGGAGCAGAAGACTGTTCCAAGCTTGCATGGCCAAGGAGCAGAAGACTGTTCCAATTAATCTAAAGAATGCGCACGTGCATCCCCACTATGAGCCATATTTAAACCCCAGTTTTCTAAGCTTATCTCCAATAATTCAGCTTCAGCCAAGGGCTTTCAGAAGCCATATCAACCTCCAAAATTCAGCCCAATATCGTTCGGCAGTCCCATATTGAAGCAAGATACCACACACAACTCCAGATTGTTCTTCATACTCCATATTGTTGTAACCAAACAAAAAAAGAAAAGAGAGGGGGTGTAGCAAGGCATCTCTCATGCTTTCATCTTTTCCAGTCTTCTTTCCATCTCCTGCTCGCCAGTGGCTCCAGACAAAGGCACATGCACTTGAAAAATGGGGTGGCATTAAGACATTGCTTCAGCTCATCGGCAAATGTGAAAACGAGGATGTCTGCAGAAATCTTTGATGGCATTCTACAGAAATCTGTGGTGGCATTCATGAGCTACTGTTCAACACTTGCCAATTGCCATTCGACAATTCAGTAAAACATGAAGAGAAATTTTATCTCATAAAAGTCTGCCCTTTCTGATTATCTCATATTTGAAGACTCTCCATACCAAAGCATCTGCACCCACAACAAATGATGGATACGAGCTCTGGGACCTCCCGGCTTGCGAATTCCTTGTCCCACCACGAACGGCACTGCTGATAAGAATTCCAATAATCCAACGGCAGCACCCTATCACATCTACTTGTCGGAAAATTTCTCAAGACACCCAAGGTGTCTTCATAAAAAGTGAGAGGAAACATATTGACTGAAAAGTGCCGAGAGCTTGAGAACTTGCTGGACATGGTCCTCCTTCAACCCACTCAATCTATCAGCATAGCAATGCTCGAGCAACCACGAGGCTCCACTGCACCACCACACCGATGCATGATCCCATCAAAAGAGAACAAAACTGAACCATAATTACCCATGGTACCTAACGGCACCCAGCCACTAAACTTATCAAAGACACCCAATGGGAAGGCAAGTGTCGACAACTTCACGTAGTTATAAACTTGACTGTCACCGTCCATGCTCAAACAAATGAGCGGCACCCAAGATGTTCAAAGCATAACAATCGATCATTCACCTATGTCGAACGGTACCTACTATCTCTCAGTGGCTCACCCGATCGGCACTTAGAGAACATTCTCCTCAAGGTACCAAGATGCTGAAGACACCGTCCCATGCTTCGGTAGGCCGTCGACCGAAGGAATTGGACAACCTCCAAACCATCTCCAATTGAGCGACAATGACCTTACTGACCGGTACATCTACAAACCTATGCTTTCAATTGCTCAACAAAGATACTGATCGGTAGGGCAGCAATCAGCTCCTATGAAGGCCCACTTGCCGAAGCAAGCCCATCATTTTCTCTTCAGAAATTCATCATTCAATACACTTGGGCCTTATATAAGAAAAAGCTGAAACCTTGCATCCTTATTCAAGAACAAGACAAATTTCTAAGGCCCACTTAACTTGTGGCAATCGACAACTTGCCACCAAGAATGGAGATATATCTATATATATAAAGCAAAAGGTAGAGAATGGTGAAACATTTAAAATACCATAAAATGTCCTTAGTTAATCAAAACATTAAGAATTAAAATTATTAATTAAATGAAGATAATATGGTAAATTCACACTTTTTCATATTAGAAATATCAAAATTAAAAGAAAAATCAAATAATGAATTCTATTTTTATGGAGCACAACTACTCATTATCTTTTTTAATTCTAAAAATAAAATAAAAAATAAAACCAATTGGCACATGCGCCAAGGGGGATAGTATATATTGTTTGTACCATATCTGACCACCCACTCACGTCGTGACACGTGGAACGCCCTCAAGCCAGAGACCAGCTCGACTGGGCCATACCAAATGTTCGCTCGGCACTCATTACTGATTCAGGGGGTCGATGACGCAGTATCACTACCTCCACCAATCTTCGGTATTGTCTACCGAGCGACCAACCATCACATCAATCCGATTCTGACAGATTACCTCAGAATTCCTGCCAGAGCCTGTTAGAATCACATGTCGACCTCCGAAGACACTCCCACGAGTCCCACATCGAAACTAAGTGCTAAGAGCATCACAAATGCTCTCTATAAATAGAGCCCCTTGGCCCAGCCAAGTGGTAAGACTTTCTGACTTAATTAGTGCTTTCACTGTCAATAGAATCGCTCTTAGTCACTAACTTTGACATCAGAGTACCTTCGGCAGGTACCACACTGGTATCCCCTCCTAAATTCGGATCCAGCCCCCACTCGAACCTTCGGACATCACGAAAGAAGGTCACTCTAGTCCTCAACCATCAGCATACTTGTAAGTTAGCCTAAACTCTTATCTATTCAGATTTAGCGCGAACATATATAAAGCAAAAGGCAGAGAATGGTGAAACATTCAAAATACCAGAAAATGCCCTTAATTAATCCAAAACATTAATAATTAAAATTATTAATCAAATGAGGATAATATGGTAAATTCACACATTTTCATATTAAAAAAAATTAAAATTAAAAGAAAATCCATACAGTGAATCCTATTTTTATAGAACACAACTATCCATTATCTTTTTTAATTCTAAAATAAATGTCTTTTTTTAAAAAAAAAAAAAATCCTCTCGCAAGCGCGGAAGCGCATGCAGGGAGTACCCCAAAAAAAAAAAAAAAAAAGAAGAAGGCACATTTGCAATTCTTCCCTTCGACACGCTCAAGACAATCTGCTTTAATGGTGAACTCTTTTCTTCTCATTTCAATATTTTGCTCACTGTTAAATACTGTATTTGTTATTTTTATTCTCAAATTATTTATGTCTTATTAATTATTATCTTTTATTCGACAGGACAATGTAGAAAGTTGTTCAGATGCTCACCTCGAAGACGAGTAGTGCAACATCAATTGTATTTTGCTACAATATGTATTTTGAATTTCAAAGTTTTGATATATTTGCGGATTGCTTATATGTTTTAAGGATGATGGGGATTGTTTATGTTTGAACTATTTAGAATAATTTTAATTGAATGCATAAAATTTTAGTACAGTATGGTGTCGTATGATTTTTTTATTATTATTATTACCAATTAAATACGGATGATTAGAAAACCATTTCTAGCAAATATTATAATTCACATTTCTTTTTGTTAATTTTTTATATAAAATAATTACATTTTTCGACCGCATTTCCCTCTCGGTAATGCATATTTCCAACAAACACTTTATCATCGGAAATAGTTTCCGACAATAATTGCCTATTTCTGACAAAATTCCCCACGACATAATCAGGTCGAAACAATTATATTTCCTACCAC
>NC_024132.1:2455463-2502224 GCF_000346735.1 Prunus mume
TTAAACAAATGGGCCAAAGGGCTTTAAATAATGATGTTTTCCAATCAATTAAAAACATTTTTCTAACAAAGACTATTCTTTCACTCATCATCATTGCTTCTTTAGCAAAATACTTGATAACTAATTTTACACGTTCCACACTTAGTCCTCTAAAATTTCCAAAACCCGAGAAAAAACTTAGGTATTACCAGAGTTGGGATATTTGGAGAGAACCTCCGATTCAGCTTTTCTCTTTCCTGTGAAGTATCCTGATGAAAGTAAAAATGGAGGCAGATTGTAATCATGCACTGAGATCAAGATAAACTTGGGAACTCCTGCCAAGGAAAAAAAGAGGAACATAAAAGTTACATATCTAGCGTCTTTTGCGTGCAATTGTGAGACATAAGAGTAGCTTTAATTAAGGAACATCTAGGATATACATAATGAGACCATCATTGTTCCATTAATGAATATATGATGAGAAATTTTCAAAATGCATACCAGTATGTAACTTAATATGGAACAAACTAATGTTTTGGGTCCACTCAATAAATGGTTTTATGATCTTAACCTTTCATGTTTTAAGTAGCCACACAAGAAATCAACAAAATCGGAAATCAACTAGCCATTTGAATGTATACGCCTGTTAAATTGATTAATGTGAGATGACTAAATGACTTCAGAATTTGGGTGATTGTTTGGATGGACAATCTTTGAAGGGGAACCTAAAAAAGGAATAGTTCAGATCATAGAGCCACACCGTTGAGTACCTTAAGTGAATGTTTCTTGTATGCATTTCAAAACAAATTCAGCATGTGTGTATATATACAGTTATGCTCTAGTCCGGACGTCTGTATATTTTTTAATATGCAGATGTGCTGGTTTAGCCATTTTCCTTGCATCCAATTAGTTGTTTTTAGATAACTCACAGCTTACATTTGTATAAAACAAAACAATGAGAGACCAAATAAAAGCAGCTGTCAATAGCATACCAAAACAGAGGCAGCCTACAATGGGACATCAAAACAAAAGCGGTGGGAAAGTGGTGGAATATATGTTTTTACTTCCTATGCACTAATATACAATGATATGAAAGTTTTTGAGTTGACGTAGTAACACAAGAAGTGAAAGAAAACACAGACATTAAGCAAAATACAGATGTCCGCATTAGAGAACTCCTATATATACACTTTGACTACCAGCTTGACCAGAGTCAAACCTTATAGCCTTAACCATCTCCCTCTTTCAAAGAACATTGCTGAGAAGAATTCTTAAGCTTCCTCTATCCGTTCCTAACGGGTGTTGACTCTCTTGGGAATTCAAGGGTCACAACAATGTGCCCTTAATGTTTTGAGGGTTCTATGTTATCCTCTCTATTTTGGTGAACAAACAAAAAGTTAGAAGTCCTCAATTGTACTAAACTTATAAAAATTAATAATAATAATAAAACTACTGTCAACTTATAGGTCCTTCAAAGGCAGTACCTTGACTCAGAAAAGTGAACTAAAAAGAACTAGGAAGATCTACTGAAGACTCTGAAGGGAAATTGCATGAGTAGCTCTACAATTGTTATTTATGAATTTCTGTTAGCTTCTTGTTGCAAAGAAAACAAGCATGATGAATAGAGTTTAGACAGAAGGTTACTTATAAAAGGGAATGAATAAAAGAGAGGAAAGTGAGAGAGGGAGGAAGCTTCAGTACCAAGAAGAGTGAATCAAATAAGGGAGATTCACTATTAGACTCAATATAGGGGTCCAAATTTAAAAAAAACACTATATAAAATAGACTTTAGAAACACACCCAAAGCCCATTTACAACATAACAAAGAGGCTTTTAACTTCTTATAAATTACAAAACTGCCATCAATTTCTTAAAACGAGCCCAACCCCAAAACCTCATAAAAATACCCAAAAAATTCAATAGGGCATCAAAGTAATTTAATAATCAAAATTAAATTCAATAAGGCCAGCTGTCATTTTTTGGGTTTTTTTTGGTTTGTTTATAGAAAATAAATGGGGGTAGGGTTTATCTATATTATTAGTGCTAAGAATGGGTATATGACTAAATATCTCATCAAATAATAGATGTAGCAAAACAGAAGGAAAAAATCAAGCAAAGGAGTATAATTTACTGCAATATGATAATTGACATCACTACCATAATCCTTTGCAGCATTTACAGCAACAACATTTGCATCCCCATTGATCCTTTGCATCTGTTCCTCACTGCCAAAACCACCGATGGTTGAAACCACAGCAGTGGCCCCAACAAGTACGTCATCCCAGTTTACGTAGAAAACATCTCCTGCATCACACGAATTACTTCAAAAATTGCATGCCATTTAACCAGCCAGTCCAAGATGGCATCAACTTGAAGTAACACATGTTATGACATATTCAGAACAATGACACCAATAAACTCTAAAAGTGAACCAATGGTTGGGTCGAAAGGAATAAGGCCACATCATGCTCAAGCTAGGGTTATATCATATTCACTTCAATCACACATCATAAATTTCCAGGTCAACATTTTTACATGCATCAGTTTTTATCTCATTTTACTTCTATATTCTACGTTCTCCAGGAAGCACCAAGAGCAATCTTCCCTCGTCACTTTATTTTATTGTTACAAATATCATTTTTCTATTTCGGAAAGGATTTTTAGCTGTTTTGCCCCCTGAACTATTAGGCAATTCGAACTTACCCCCCTAAATTATTTCGTCTGCCGATTTAGTCCTTTTACTCATATAAATATTCAATTTCACCCTTACCGTCAAGTTTTTCTAATTTCATCCACTTTTCTGTTAATAACGAGGACAAATTTGTAATTTAAAAAATATATAAATTAAACCCCTTTGAAATACGAATTATATTTTTAAAAGTTAGAAGAAAATCAACAAAATGGACAAATACCCAACGCCAGATCCCTATCCCCTCCCTTTTCTCTCAAATGGCTTCTAAGCTACAATGAAGTAGAAAGATCTAGTTTGGCTGCTCCGGTTATTTGTATGTCAGCGCGGGCGACTGAAGCTGTGGCAGCTGCGAGAGGTTTAGATTTGGCCGTTCAACATGGGTATAAAAATGGGATTTTGGAATCTGACTCACTGGCTCTTATTGATGGTCTAAAAGGGAGTGAGAAGAATTGGGCTTTGACAATTTTGTCTATTATCAATGAAATCAGAAGCAAGTCTTCTCTGTTCTTGTTTCTGATGGACTTACTGCCCTCCCCTGGGGCAGTTGGTCTTTATGGTTTGGGGACGTTCTTTTTGGCTGGGGTTGGTTTAGCTTGAGCTTTTTCCCTTTTTATTGTTCTGTCTTTTCTGTAGCTTTCCTTTTGCTGGACTCTGTCTGGTTTTTCCTTTGCAATGAATGAGATTTCGACCAAAAAAAAAAGATCTAATGTACTTGACTCCCAGGCCTTTCGAGCATCATGAGTGGAAGCTTCATGTTCTTAAAAACTTAAAAATTAGAAAGTTTTTTTAAAATAAAATAAAAGAACTAAACACTAAGATTGAAGAATGTAACATACCTGGCACCCAGTTAACCTGATCTATCCATGAACCGGAGTAAGTAGGACGCCCTGACCTGCGAAATTGAGCAAACATTTCACACATAAAACAATGGAACTCAAAATTAAAAAGGTGCAGGCCAAATGAAAAAAGCAATGATGTCTTCAGCACCTGCTTACACCAATGACCTCTATGCCTTTGGACACCGCAGCTTTGCATATAGCAGAACCAACAAAACCGCTGCCTCCTAATACGACAACCTACTAAAGGGAAGCATACGACATCATTCATAGGCACAAAAAAATACCCAACACAACAAGTATCTGAAGCTGAAGCTGAGGAATTAAAAACGAAAATTTGATTTATAAACTAAATAAATGTGAAATTGTTTGCAAGTTGTGTGGTGCTTTGGCTTTGGCTTACCCGTTCAGGCTTAACATCAGCCACAACATCTATGGTGGCGGAAACGGAATTGAAGGCGTCCTTGTTCACATTTGCCTCTGCATATCTGCATTTTATGCTGAACCTGCATAACCAAATTCAGATTTCAAGATTCTTAGCAGAAGAACACCAATTAGTTAAGGCAAGGCAATACCAAATAAAACCCTCTCAAAGTTCCAGCTGGAGAGAGAGAGAGAGAGAGAGAGAGAGAGAGAGAGGAGAGAACGAACCGGGTCTGGAAAAGCGAGTTGGGCCTGGAGCCCGCTGGGAAGGAAGCTCCACGCAGAGGAGAGGGAAGTGTGAAAATGGCAGGGAGGTGCAAAAACGACGCCATTTGACTGAAACAGACGACGCTCGCTCAGCTCCGTAGACTTTGAGGTGCAGAGCGTCGCGTAATTCAGCCCCATGTGGTGTGTTTTAGCCTTTGGACGGCTGATATGAAATGCTTGTGGGACCAAAATTTTGTAGTTTGTAGATGGGAGAAGGGAAAACAGCGCAAAATTTTGTACTTAAGCTACGCATTTTGCAAATAGAATCTATAAATACGTACTAATTGCCCACTTAACACTTTTTCTCACTTTTTCCTCTCTCTCTCTCTCTCTCTGTCTCTCTCTCTCTCTGCGACCACCGCCACTTTTTGTCTCAGCCCTCTCTTGCGAAACCCATCTCATTCTCTCATCTCTCTATTCTGAATCGTGATACCCACCCTCGACCCCATCTTCTAGCTCTCTCTTCCGAATCGTCTAAAATCGCAGCTGTTTTCAATCTCGAAGCTCAATTTCATCGCCGACCTCCAATAGGTTGTCTTCTTTTATTCTTTGGTGTACTTTTCTAAATATGTATGGGTTTCTATCAAATGGGTTTGTTTTGATCGCTTTGGTTTCCTGCTTATAGTTTTTATGGTCATTTTCTTCATCTTTGTGGGTTTCTCACATAATTTGATGTTGTTATTGCTCTGGGTTATCTAATTTCATAATTTGATATTGTTAGTGGTTTCGATGAATCCTTATAAATATAGAGCTCTTCCAAATTATTCTTCACATCAAAAATATGTTCCTCCAATTTCATCAGTGAGAGAGTGAGTTTTGGAGAACTGTTCCAGCTTACTTGAGATTTTGATCTTCGTCGCACATCCAAGTTAATTCAACTTGGAATATTTGTTTCTTTTGTTCTGACTTTTGGCAGCAAGGTGCGTGCCTGTTAGTTGGTAATTGGAGCTGTGAGGCATGAGGTGTGTTTGGAGGGAGCTTCTACAATGAGGAATTAAAGTAAGGAGGTTATTTGAGGAGACCAATCCGACCGTCAAAACATTTAAAATATTTAAGTCCCATGATTTTTTTATATTTGTTGATGGTAAGATTTGACCTCCTCAAATAACCTTCTCACTTTAAGCCCTCATTATAGCCTTTCCGTAGGTGTGTGTTTATGGCATAGAGCATGGCTGGAGGCCTGGAAGAGATGGCAGGCTTGGGCTTACGTGCACTTGGCTCGAAAGAGACGTTGAAGTTGAAGACGCACTAGGCCTC
This sequence comes from Prunus mume, assembly GCF_000346735.1. The sequence goes on from NC_024132.1 coordinate 2,460,918, forward strand.
ATGCGTGAAAGTTGGGCCAAGAGGCGTACTGGAGTTGGTGGGCCTTGTGCCAGGACTGGCGTGCGATGGGCCAAGCTAAACAGGAGCACGTCGTGGGCCACGCGTGCACAACAGGCCACATACTAGACGTGCGCTGGGCTTGAGGCACGAGTTGGGCTGGAGGGAGCTTGGACCTAGGCCGGACACAAGCTGGGCTCGAACTGGCAACCACGCTGGGCTTCTCCTACAGTTTGGGCTGCTCCAAACTGAACCTCTTCATTTTTTTCTTTTTTTTTTTGCTACTTTTTTTTTTCCTTCCACCCTTTTTTTCTTTTTTTTATTCTAACTTGCAAAAAATTTTCCTTTGCAGTTGTTGATCATGCCTTTCGAAGATGGAAGCAAGTCACCAAGCTCTTAAGTGCCTTTGTATCTATGGGGAGCCTCCCAAGTGTAGAAGAAGAGGTTCGTGGCTAATCTGCACTGCATTACGACTGAGGCTTAGTTCCAAAAGTGGCAAGCCGCTTATGCTTTTTCCATTCCTGATGGCGTGCATGTCAAGCTGGCGAAGCCTTTCACTTATTACCTGTCCTATGTGGATGCAAATGATCCAGATGCTAGGATCATCACCTTCCGTCCTTTTCATTTTTCCTTGAGCTTCACCTTCCTGTTGTCAAAGTTTTTTAAGTTGGTGTTCTGGGTCATGGGGTGTGCTCCGAGTCAGTGTACTCCGAACGTCTATTGGGTGATCATGTGTTTTGAGAATCTGAGCCGTTTCTTTAAGCTGCAATTGACAATGCGATCCTACTTTTTCGAAGTGAGGCGCTCTAAGAAGTACACTCAAGTTCGCATCTATAATGCCAAGGTGTTTGACAACTGCAGTCAAGGAGACCACGTATGGCTTGACGACGTACTGGAAATCAGCGGACGGTGGGAAGGCAATGTTGATGATGGTCTGCTAGTTCCCATTTCCTATTACAACTGTATGTCATTTTGTCGCTTTGATCTGCTATCTTTTTATTTGAATTTCTTGAAATGTGGCTGATTAACTTCTGTCTTTTGCTTGAAGTGATCGGCATCTGCAAGAAATTGGAACTTGGGTTGGACATGGCTAAGGTCGGCCAAGCTCTGAATGTCCCTCTGAAGTTTCGAGAGTATCGAGAGGAAGTTGGTGGGTTGTCCCTTGCCTAGGATGTTGAGAGATTGAAGCAAAATGGTCCTGATCCTGATGATCTGCGTGTCGAACAGGAATTCCCCCTAAAAAAGGAAGGTTGTTGCCAAGTCTTCAAGAGATGAAGCTGCTTCTTCGCGGGCAAAGAATGTGTCCCGGTTGAGCAAGAAGCCAAAGTTCCCTACTGCTGAGAAGACTCAAGTGGGAGCTGTTCCCTCATCATCTGCTAGGGTTAAACATCTCATTGGTGCTCAAGACGAACTTTCTGTCAAGACCGCCCACTTGTGCTAAGCTGGTTAATCACATCCGTGGGGCTGACGATCATGGCACCTTCTCTAGTCTTTCCTTGGAAAAACAAAGGGAAGCGACATTTCATCTGCTTAAAAAAGGATTAGTTTTTGCTGCTGAGACTATCCAGAACTCATCTGTTATTGCCCCATCTTCTTCTCAACTTAGCGAGCTAGAGAATAATAATGATGAACTGGCCAGCAAGCTTTCTACAAGCAGACCCATTACGAGAAGAAGACGTCTGATTTGAGGGCGATGATATTTGAGATGAAAAGCTCCCTTACCGAGAAAGATTCTAAGCTTAGCTCTTTTGCTGCTGACTTAGCTAGTCGAAATAAGGCCTACTTCCGTCTTGAGCGCAAGAATGCTGACATCTCCCTCAGTTATGATAAGTTCTTAGCTAGACTTCGCCTCCACAACAAGTCTGCTGAAAAATCCAAGTCTAAAGCCATCATAGATGCATACAAGTTGGGCTACCTGCACTACGCATATGGGACTACTCCCTTTTATGCAATTGAGGATGGAGACATTGAGACGATGTGCCCTGACTTGTTCCATGTGCAAGGTGAGCAGGTTAATGTTGTGAACGTGAAAGAAACTGAAGAGCAGGCGGCCGAAGAGGCGATAGTTGAAGAGGATGAAGCAGGTAGGTGGAGCTGCTGAAGGCGTGACTAATCAAGTGGACGCTGAAGAGGGTTCAGATCAGGGGTCTCCTGCCGGCGTGTTGGAGTAGATAAAGACTTATTTATTTCTTTTCAGCTTTTGTAGTCTGCTTTCTTGTTTAGAATAATTGGTCTTGTTTGACCATGTTCCTTTTGTTGAACTTGGCCGGTTGGTCAGCTTGCTATGAAAATTTCAATTATTTTTTCAACTTCAATTTGTATATTGACTTGTCAACTGCTTGAGTAACCAGCCAGTATCTTGATCATGTATCTCCCTTTGGAAATTTATAAGTGCCAAGGTCTCCTTTGAGGGACTCCGGGCATGATCTGTAGATCCTGTAAGATATTTTCCCTTAGGAAATTGACAAGTGCCATGGTCCCCCTTGAGGGACTCCGTGCATGTTCTACATCTCCTTTAGGATGTTTTACCTTAAGAAGTCGACAAGTGCCAGGGTCCCCCTTAAGGGACTCTGAGCATGTTCTGCATCTCCTGTATGATGCTTCGGTCGTACCCTTGCGTCTCCCGAAGGACGCTGCTTATGGGCAACTACATGACTATCCTGCCCTCCCTAGGAAGCAAATAGAAAACTGGATACCTCCTTTAGGAAGCATGGAGACCTCCTTTAGGAAATTCTTGGTGCACTATACTTCTCCTTGAGGACACTTCTTTGAGGGCTGCATCTCTCGTAGGACGCTTCTGGTCGCCGCCCTACGTCTCTCTTAGGACGCTCTTTATGGGCAATTGTATGACTATCCTACCTCCTTAGGAAATGGATAAGGACCTAGATACCCCCTTAGGAAGCATGGAGACCTCCCTCAGTAAATTCCTGGCGCACCCTTCGTCTCTTTGAGGACGCTTCTTTATGGGCTGCGTCTCTCGTAGGACACTTCTGGTCGTTGCTCTACGTCTCCCTTAGGACGCTCCTTATGGAAAATTGTTTTTTTTTGGGTGGGCATCTGAGACACTCTGGAATGAGAAACTGAACTTAATAAAGAAACTTGAACTTCCAGCAGTTGCTTCTCTTCTTCAGAAATGTGCTGGGCTCAGTCATCTGTTTGGGACTGAGCAAATAGGGGAAGCGTTACAGATAATATTTTCGGAGATGGTAAGCATTCCATTGTCATGAAATTTCCTTTCCATCCATGGTGTTATGTGTGTAGCTTCCTCTGCCCTTGGACTGGCTAATCACATAAGGACCCTTCCAGTTAGGATTCATCTTCTTTGACCTTTGTCTTGGTGCAGTGATGAAAGTCTTTCTTAACATGAGATCGCCTAGTTGAAATTGTCTGATCTTAGCTCTTTTGTCGTAGTAAGACTTCAACTGCAATTGGTAGGTGGAGACTCGGATAATGGTTTTCTCACGCTCACCCTCAAGTAAGTCAAGGTTGAGCCTCATCTGCTCGGAGTTCTGATCAACACTGGCCACCTCAAGGCTTATGGAGGGGATAGTGACATGAGGAGGGATGATCGCTTCTGTCCCATAAGCTAGGGAGAATGGGGTTTCACCAGTGGATCTTCGTTTGGTGGTGCGATAAGCCTATGGTACTCTAAGGAGCTTATCTACCCATTTCCCTTTGGCGCCTTCTAACCTCTTCTTTAGGCAATTCAATATAACTTTGTTGGATGCCTAGGCCTGTCTATTGCCTTGTGGATACCTCAGGGTGGACATGTGTTGCTTGATCTTGTATTTTGCAAAGAAGGCGGTGATCTGCTTGCCAATGAACTGCGAGCCATTGTCAGTAACCAACGACTGTGGGCAGCCAAATCAGCAGATGATGTTTCTCCAGATAAATCGCTCCACACCGGCTTCTTTGGTAAATGATAGAGCTTTAGCCTTGATCCATTTAGTGAAGTAGTCGGTGGTGATGATTATCATGTCTTTCTTGGGAGCGCCAGTGGTAAGAGACCGACTAGGTTAATGGTCCATTGCATGAATCACCATGGACTATTTTGCAGATGGTAGATTTCTTCAGGCAAGTTAGGAACCAGTTTGTACCGCTGGCAATGGTCACATTTCTTGACATATTAGGTGGAGTCGTGGCGCATGGTAGGCCAAAATTAACCTATGTTTAGAGCATTCTGAGCGAGTAACCTAGCTTTAGAGTGGTTGCCACACTCGCCGTCATGAATTTTGTAAAGAACCTCAACTGTTTGAGGGTACTTTATGCAAGTGAGATGAGGGCCGGAGTATGATAGGTGAATGAGCCTGTTACTTTTCATGTAGTGTCTCGCGGCCTTCTGCTGGACCTTCCTAGCTTCGGACTTGTCCGTTGGCAGATTTTCAGTCATCAAGTAGTCGATGATGGGGTCTTACTAGCTGGGTCCTCATTAATCTGCATTGTGTCAATCGTCTCTATTTCTTCGATGCTTGGTTGGTCAAGGTGTTTGACCGAGATGGAGCGTCTGAACTAGGTATCCAATGCTGATCCTAGGCTTGCAAGTGCGTCTGCGTGCACATTCTCTGCTCGGGACACTTGTTGGATGGTGAAGACAGGAAATGGCTTCAACAGCTCTTGGACTTTGTCAAGGTACAAGATCATTCTTGGGTTTGCCATGTATTCACTTAAGGCTTGATTTGTGATCAAATAGGAATCTGAGTAGATGGCTAGCTTCTTAATTGATAGCTTATTTGCCAAGCGCAAGCCAGTGAGCAATGCCTCGTGTTCTGCCTCGTTGTTTAAGGCCGGGAATCCAAGCGTGATAGCTTGCTCTAATAGGGTTCCATCTTTTTGTTGACGACGCTTGCTCCAGCTCCTTTTTTGTTTGACGATTCGTCTAAACGCAATTGCCACATGTCTCTGGGTTGGCTAGGTTCAATGGAGGTCCTATCTGCTCTCGAACTTTTCTTTTTTTTTTTTGTTGACCAGCTTCTCTTCTTCAGCTGATAGAGTGAATTCTGTGACAAAGTCTGCTAAAGCTTGAGCTTTTATTGCAGTTTTCGGTCAGTAAATGAGGTCATACTAGCTTAGCTTTATAGCATACTTCGTGAGTCGCTGAGAAACGTTAGAGCTATGGAGGATTGATCTCAAAGGAAAACCGATCATGATAATAACTCAGTGAGCTTGATAGTAGGGTTGTCGCTTTTTTGCGGAAACTACAAGGGCCAAAATGAGCCTTTCTAATTTCGGGTAGCGAGTCTCTGCATCAAAGAGAGCTTTTGATGTGTAGAATACCAAATGTTGGGCCCCTAGTTCATCTCGGATGAAAGCTGAGTTGACGGCCGAGTTGGACATTGTTGGGTACATGAACAAGTCTTAACTAGGAACTGGTTTTGACAGTAAGGGAGGTGAAGTGAGGTAAGTCTTTAGACTCTGGAAATATACTTTACACTCCTTGTCCCACTTATCTTTTTGTCCTTTCTTCAAAGCTTTGAAGAATGGTCCACACTTGTTGGTGGATCTCGAGAGGAATCAGTTGAGGGTTGCTGCTCTGCTCGTCAGACTTTGTATTTCCTTCACTGTGGAAGGTGACTTCATCTTAAGAATGGCTTTGATTTGGCGTGGGTGTGCCTCGATACCTCGTTGCGTGACTAGGTATCCCAAGAATCGACTGGACGATACACCAAACGTGCATTTACTTCGATTCAGCTTTATGCGATACTAGCGGAGCAGGCTGAATGCCTCAGCTAGTTTTTTTGATGTGATCTGCACGCTTGGGGGGCTTTGACTAGCATGTCGTCCATATAGACTTCCATAGTTTTGTCAATCGGCTCCTTAAAGATTTTATTCACGAGCCTCTAGCAGGTTGCTCCGGTGTTATTCAGTCCAAAGGGCATGACCTTGTAGCAGTAGGTCCTTCTTTCAATGATGAAAGAGGTTTTTGCATTGTTATCATTGTGCATCAAGATTTGATTATAGCCGGAGTAGGCGTCCATGAAGTTGAGCGGTTGATTGTCGGAAGTGGAATCCACGAGCTGGTCGATTCTCAACAATGGGAAGTTGTCTTTAGAGTATGCTTTGTTGAGGTCGTTTCGCCGCTAGAACAACATTGGCTAGCCACTCCAAGTAGGAGACCTCTTCGATGAAGCCGGCAGCTAGGAGCTTGTCGATCTCTGCTTCAATGATCGCAACCTGCTCAAAAGTGAACTTGCGTCTCTTCTGCGCCACTGACTTGTTTGACAGGGTTGCCATGAAGCCGGTGGCAGATAATGTTCGGATCGATGCCGGGCATGTCAGATGGTGACCATGTGAACATGTCTTGGTTGTTCTAGAGGAAGGTGGTCAGCTCCACCTTCTCTTCTGGGCTGAAGCGCGAGCCGATTCGTGCTCTTCTGTCTGGCTGGTCAGAACCCAAGGGTACTAGCTCGATGTCCTCTTCGGGCTTCCATCCTTCTTCAAGAAAGACCTTGTCACATCCCGAGATCGGCTCCACCGTGGTATGATATTATCCACTTTGGGCCCCCCTCTCTGCCCTCACGGTTTTGTTTCTAGGAGCTCACAAGCAACTTCCCAGTGGGTCACCCATCCTGGGATTGCTATAGCCCCCAACTCGCTTAACTTCGGAGTTCCCATGACTCCGAAGCCAGTGAGCTCCCAAAAGGCCTCGTGCTAGATGGAGGTGGGCATGTACATATAAGGCACATCACCCCCTCTCCGTTGGTCGATGTGGGATGTTACAATCCACCACCTCTTAGGGGTCCGACGTTCTTGTTTGCACACTCGCATCACACGGCAGAGTGACTTTGATACCAAATTGTCACATCCCGGGATCGGTTCCGTCGTAGCACGATATTGTCTGCTTTGGGCCCCCTCTCTGCCCTCACGATTTTGTTTCTGGGAGCTCACGAGCAACTTCCCAATGGGTCACCCATCCTAGGATTGCTTTAGCCCCCAACTCACTTAACTTCGGAGTTCCCATGACTCCGACGACAGTGAGCTCCCGAAAGGCCTCGTGCTAGAAGGAGGCGGGCATGTACATATAAGGCACATCACCCCATCTCCATTAGTTAATGTAGGATGTTACAGACCTCCTAACGGATTCCCTCCACTTGGTCCTGATGCTTTGATTGCTATAAGGAGGTAGCTATTCCCTTTTCTTTCAGGCCTGCTCGGTCGCTGAGATCTGCTTGTTCAACTCCCTTCAGGTTTGCCTGACTCATAGGGAGGAATTGTGTTTGCTTGTTTTTCTGCAGGCCTCAAGCCGAGCATTTCCTCGTCATTGCCTGATCACTGTTGATTTGGCCGACACCACCCACCAGGGATTGGATAGCGATTTTATGATGTGTGGTGGAGGTGATGGCGTTGATCTTACCGATCCCTGGTCTACCTAAAAAGTTGTTGTAGGATGAGACTTCATCAATGACCATGAATGTTTGTGAGTTAATTATAGGTGGGGAGTAGACGTCGAGATCTATCGTGCCCAAGGTAACTGTTGTTGCGCCATTGAAGCCAGTCAATGACCTGGCTGATTTGTTGATCTTTGTCTTCAAGCCCATCTGCTGGATGACTGCCAATTGCAGGATATCGGATGCGCTACCCTCGTTTGCATGGATTCGGTCCACCATGGCCTAAGTGATCTGAATGCTCACGACAAGGGCATTGTTGGAAGCCGATCACGGGATCGTCTTCTGCTGGTGGAAAGCCAATCGAGATTTGGGAGTTCACAATGGCCTATTTGATCTTCCTCTTCTTTTTTTTGCTGGTTAGACCAGACTCCTCGGAGTCGGCTATGATTGTGTTAATCCTTATGACCTTCTGAGATGGCTCTTGTTCGGGTCTCATTTCAAGGGCGGCAATGTTCTTACCCAAGGTTTGTCCTTCACTTGTCCTTCCTTGTGGGTGGGACTTGCGTTTGTCCTTGTTCCTGTTGTTAAACCTGTCGCTTCTTTGGCTTATCCACTTGATTGGCTGATCTTCCTGCTTGGTAGACTTCTTCGTGGCGATTCGATCATCATCTTAGAGCGAGTACCTTTCGCAGTCACGAAGACCTCTGCTAGAGTTTAGCTGGGAGTGATCAGCTGAAAGACCTTTTTTGAAGACAGAGGACGCAATTCGATCGTCGCATCCTACAATGTTGGTCTTTTCTGCTTTGAATCTCTTAATGTAATCTCGAAGGGATTCATCAGACTTCTTGTGCAGGTTGTAGAGGTGGTAAGGGTTCTTCTTGATCGTCCGATAAGAAGTGTATTCTTTGGTGAAGACGTAAGCTAGCTCTTTGAAGCTGCTGATCGACCCGAATGGTAGGGTGTGGAACCAGTCTTGAGCTGCTCCACGCAAGGTCATTGTAAACACCTTGCACATCAGTGCGTTGTCGACCTTGTAGAGGATCATAACAGTTTTGAAGTGTTTTAGATGGCTCTTGGGATTAGAATCCCCCTTGAAATGCTTGAATGAAGGCGTTGAGAATCTCTTTTGGGGGAACATCCTACTCGATTTAGGTAGTGAAAGGTGTAGAGTTTGCTTGGTCCACCTCTCTGCGTAAAGCATGTTCTAAATTTCTTCAAATCTTTAAGTTTTGAAGTCGGTCATTTACAAGCTTCTCGACGTCTTCCGCATGCATGGCTTGCAGATCACGTTGGTGACCTTTGTGATTCAGGGCAGGATGGTTGACTTCCTCGTTGAGCCGAAGAGATCGACCTCCTTGGTTGTCCTGCCTGTGGGGCAGATTAGTAGATTGAGCTTGCGAGGATTCCTCAACGAGTCATCGTCGTGAGTTGGTTCTCGAGTCGGTTGGTGAGCGTCAGTTGTTGTGTTTGTCATCCATTGTGTTCCCAGCCTAGAATGGATGCTTCTTTGTGAGCCCAAGCGAGTGTGGGCATTGGACTCTGGGCCCAATCTCTCGTGCACATTGGTTCTTGGACTTAACCTTGAACGAATTGTCGACCAGCTCAGAGTACTGCTTGTAGACATCCGCATCTCTTTAGCACGACCTCGTTATCTCCCTTGCCCATTTATCCCTGTCCGAATAGTATGGGATCTCTCAAAATGCTTGCAGGTATGCTCACGGATCCTTCTCTCCTCGTCACGGGCTTCAAGTTGATCCACCTAAGTAGTTGGCCAATTAGATTGTTTTGGTCGTCGACCCTCTGCGCGAGTTGATAAACCCTTGAATTAAGGCCCACTTGACTGCGTAGGTCATTAAGAGAGGTCTGGATTTGGCCCAATGGCATATGGGCTAGGGCTCTGTTAGATGAGCATACAGGTGCATACGTCAAGTGTGGTTGCAAAGGAAGGAGCGAGTGGATTTGTTCCAAGATCGAGGAATGACCCGAGAAGTTATTGAGGTAGCCATGGATGGCGGTCCCGTCATTGATGGCAGGGGCGACACTTAGTCCTTGCGATTGCAGGGCGGTGGAAGCCATGGGGTCAATTGGTTGCGCTGCAACTTCAGCAGCCAGTTCTTGCAGCTGCAAGGTGGAGGAGGAGGTCATGAGGCCGTGTAGTGATGCGGTTCCAGCAAGGCGTGGTTAAGTGGCTCCAGCTGTTGCAGTTGGAAGTTGCAAGGTGCGGGCCTCCATAGGAGGTGGCTATGAACCGGAATCTGTTGCAATTCCTTGCGGTAGTAACAAGTTCTCCACCATGGTGTCATGAGATGGAGGGTTGGGACTCGTCATGGTGGTATTATTCCTCATACGTCTTGTATCAACCATGGTTGTTATTCCTCGTACGTCTTGTATCAACCATGGTTGATGAGAGCAAAGTATGAAGAACAAGTTTGGAGCATGCTTTGAGTATATCTCGTGCTTTCAATGAAAGCACTAATTTGTGGGAGCAAATTTCGCCCCACGAGAATTCAATCGATTGATTCCCCTTTCTTCTTTGTCGTCTCTTTCTCCCTGCAAAATATATTGGAATAAGAAGACCACACCCGAGGAGTATTGGCTAAAGGCCCTCCAATGCCTAAGTTAGTTCAATTGATTTTTAGGAAAACAATAGCTAAAAAGGGTACGAAGATGTATATATGGTGTGAACCGGGCGGTTGGAGCTGTGTGTGGTGGTCGGAGCCTTGTGTAAGGGAGAGAGAGAAAGAGGGCAGCAAGGAGGGAATTTTTATGAGCTTTACAATGGCTTACCTCATGCCTTGCATAGCCTCATATTTATAGAGCCTCGTAGGGTTAGGGTTTGGAGAAAAATAATCCTTGTTGGGAAATGAATTATTTTTCTAATTTTCGGAGATTTAAATCAATTAGGGATTTAATAAAAATCAAATCCCTAATTCAAGGCAAGAATCCCCAAATCAAATAATCCCTAAATGGAAGAAAATATTTAACCTAGGATTTTGCTAAAATTTGATTCCCACAAGTCCCGCATTGGAAATTACAAGAAGTAAAAACTCCCCTCACGTATAAAAGGAGATCATTCTCCACTTACAAGAGGTTCTTGCTCCCTCACTCTTCTTCCCCTTATCTTTTAGGTCTTACCTTTTGTACAATGTAAACAACTATATTATAATGAGAATATTCTTCTTAGAACGTAGCCCATCATTCGAGTGAACCATGAACATCATTCTTGTTTACTTTCCTTATATTATTACCTGTCTAAAGTAATCACTTACCTCTAAAGGCATGCACCCTCGCCTTCACACATCACATTTTACATTTTTAAGTTGGGCCAAATAGTGGTCATTCATTGGGCATCAACAACAATGATTAGAATTACATGGATAATCAGAAGTTTTGTAAAATAGTGCTCTCATGCTTTGAAGTAATTCCGATTCTGAAGTGTACAATAGGTGGTGGTATTTTGTTGACCATTATACTGTCCTACATCTCATTTATCCAATTCGAGTTTCCAACCCAGAGCAAACGACAGGGTACGCAGTGTCGGTTTCTCAAACCACCCTCCAAGTTGGCCACGTGTCCGTACGCCTGCCGCTGGTGTCACTCTCCCCCCGCATCTAAAACCGCCGTCACCATCTTCCACTATTGGCCTTGGAAATAGCACGTGACCCAAAACCACACCCCCTCCCCGTCTCTCTCTCTCTCTCTCTCTCTCTCTCTGTTACTTCAGATCATCGCTAGCCTACCACTCTCTCTCACACTATGTTTATCCTCTCTGGTTCGCCATCCACCACATTCTTCAGGCCTAGGGTTTCGTCTTCGTCTCTCTCCTCCTCCTCTTCTTCTTCTTCTTCTTCTTCATTATCATCCTCTTCTAGGCTGTGTTTGGTCTCTGTGAGATCGAGTGCGCGAAAGAGCTCTGCTTGTCCTTGCCTGTTTTACTCCTTGAAGGTGAGTGCTATGGCAGAGCTGGTGAAGGACACGGAATCGTCTTTATCGCCTATTCAGAATGCGCAGAGGAGGGAGACTAACCATTCTCGTACGTTTCTCAATACCACCACTGAAGAAGGTGAGAGTTCTTTGTCATTTCCGCTGTTTGGCTCCTGAGAAAATGCAAGAATGTTAGACTCATATTTTTGAATTGAAATGTTCCCCTTCATGATAATTGAAATTGGTTGTCAAATTTATTTTTACGACCGACTTAAATTTCTGTATAAGACTTGAGTGGTGGTTGTCTTTCCTTCCATTTTCTTTTTGTTCAAAGCTTAATATTCATGAGCCTTTTTTGCATGATACTTTATGCATAGTGGATTCTTTCCTTCTTTGAGAGCCAAACTGTACTCTACTTCTGTGAAGTGTTAAAAAAGAAAATGAAGGTTAGTTTATTTCTTGATCACGTAGCATTTCTTTCTGTTTCCCAGGAGAAGAGCATGAACTTTTTGATATGTATGTTCTTTCCACTATTTTCTTTTTTGCTGCGTAGGAGAATATAGAAGTGTTTGCAATGTTACTTTTTCTTTTATTTTTAAACTTTCCTGAATGAGCTGAGTATTTCACTCGGAAAGAATTTTGTTCTCCCAACTTGGAAGTGATGAAAATTTCTTTCAATTTCCTTTAACTTTAATTTGATGACCAAGTGCAGTCAGTGGTTGGAGTTCTGTAAATGTGGAGTAATATGTATTTATTATGCCACATTACAAATCATAAAAAGATAGGGCTCCTGTGTTTTTCCAAGTAAGATTGGTAGTCTTCCACAGCAACTTTATTTAGTTCTTGAAGTTCCAATTAAGTGCTTTATGTACTCATTGTTCTGTTGGTGCTTTGGTAATAGTTGAACATATATGTGTTTGGTGCCTGATTTCTGTATGAAGTAAATCTACATATGGGAGTGAGAGAGTTTTCTCAAGTAGGTTTTGGGAGAGGATGCATCTCTAATGTTTGTTATAAATTTGGAAATGTTGACAAAAAAGTTCGGGTTGCAGTAGCCATATTTATGTTGAGTGATACATGTATGAGGACCCAACGTTTCTTGTTGGGCATGTATATTTGCCAAGTGATGTACATTGTTTGATTGTTAATCCTTAATATTTCACTTTTTAAAACCCAGTATAGAATATGATATAAAAAGGCTTAGATACATTATTTGTGTTTATGATGTCTTCAAATTGGATACCGATCTTATGTAACACTATCAGGCCTAGGTCTGTTATTGTTGCATTATGCACTAGGGCACGAAACTGTAGACTGGTTTATGTATATATCTGTGGATGTAGATGTAGATGAAGATGTAGACTTAGTCTGAGAAAAGGACAATAAGGAGAATGATAGTGTCTTATAGAAGGTATTTTATGGGATCTAGTTGTTAATATGTATATATAGAATCTTTTGATATTCTGTTTTTAGGAAAAATGATTTATTTACAGAGGAGTTATAAAGTTATGACAAATTTCTGGAATCTAATTAAAAACCCAAAAGTCTTTCATACTCTGAATACTTTATTTCCTTATACACAGTTATTAGAAAATATTGGTTTTTCACTCACATGAGTTGTCACCTTCACATCCAAAATGTTAAAAATGGCTTATTCAATGGTTGTTGCCTATTTTTGTGTGTTAAGCACCTTCCTTGTGTTTGTTTTCATATAGATTGTACATCTCATACCCATAGTTTGAATTGTTTGCATGTGCAACCCAGATTTTTTCTTTGGATGAGTTATCTTGGTAAGATATACTTAATGGTTTTCGCCGTTCCAAGTCCATGCTAATTAGATACCCATCAATGCGTGATATATGGACTCACCAATCTTGCATGATAAATGAAATGGGTTCACCAACCTTAAAAAATTTCCAATAATTCAAAGTGGTGCAAAAAAGACGTAAAAACTGAACATGTGGGCATCAAATGGTTAACCTTTCATCATGGGCTTGTGTTTCATGTAGGTAGATTTTTTGGCAGTACATATTATCAACTATTGTAAAGCCATATCAAGTGAACTTTCTGGCTGTTCTCAGACTAGGAGATGGCCTGTGTAGTGATACTACCTCTAGCGCATTGGTTCTATATTATGCTTACCCACAATAAAATTCCTATGTTATATCCCCACCATGGACCCAAAAGAGAAAGAAAACAAAAAGAAAAAGAAAAGATAGATTATCTATGTGTGTGTATGCATGTTTTATGCTTTATAAGCTATAAAATTCTCCAAAGAAAAGGACGGTGCAAGTCCGTTGGAAGTCTACAGGAGATATTTGTTTATTCAAGGCCATAGATTCCGAATTTCTAAAATTGGAATGGTATACTTCATAGCCCTATGCATTTATATATTAGGTAACTTATTTATACGTCTACATGCCTACATATACATATGCATAAGTACCTACATTTATAGAGATACGTCATACTTTTTTCTTTGGAGGGGCCAAAATTTACAAAATCATGTCTGATGTTCTATAAAATTACAAATTATTTGACCTAAGATAATCAAACTTTCTACTCGAAATTATGATATCTTAATTTATTCAAACTTGATTTTGGTGCAAAAATGAAAGCCAATAATATGTTTTTTAGGAATGCGTGTGCAGTTTGATTGAGCTTGTTATCTGGAAAGAACAAAAGGAATACCTGAAGAATTCATTTCACGTATTTCACGTATAGCCATTTACTTTAATTTAAAGTTTGATGTTTAACTGCTACCCTATCTGAAGCAGTGGTCTTGAGCTGTGGAAGGGAATAGAAGAATATTTGAGGATAGGAAAGAACGGTTGTTTTCAGTGTGGGACAAAGTTAGATTCCTTGCGTCCCTGTGGGCTTCATTATGGATGTCCCTTCTTGTTTAATTTACCGGGATTGGTCATCTATGCTGACTTATGTAGTTTGGTTTATTTGGTTTCGGGTTTTGCTGTATTCCTGTTGGATTTCTTGTCCAGCCTGTTTTGTAACTTCTTTATTTAATAAATTGGTCATTTCCTAAATAATAAAAAAATGTACACACTATGCACACACACACACACACACATATGTACATAGATATAAATGCACACTACTTTTATCTTTGGAGTGCTCTTGATTGTAAGGTGAAACAATTATTAGAAGTCCTAGAAGAGTTATTTGCTTTCCTTTTCTTTCATTTATATACTTCCATATTTTCCAATTGCAGTCTATAATTTTTTCACTAAGAAATTAACATTAATATACTAATAATGATGTTATATATATTTTTGGCTGACCTGAGTTCCACCAGGATGCATGTAGTTCAACAAAAGGTCCAGCTTTAAATATTCTACATATTTTTATCTTTGAATAATGGGAGAGGGGACCAAGAGCTAGGCGGTAATTAGAATGCAGAAAATCTCCTTTATTAAGCTGTTGACTAATTTGAAATGTTCATTTGTAGAGCTGCTGTCTGCAATAAGGAAGGAAACAGAAGCTGGAAGGCTTCCCTCAAACATTGCTTCGGGAATGGAAGAATTATATCAGAATTATAAAAATGCTGTAAAATTTTATTCTTAAGCTCATACTTTACTATACATAGTTAGATTTGCTTCAGAAACTTTCAATTTTGAATTTATTTGACATGCATAAACATTTTGGCTCACTTTCTTCTGAATGAAATTTGTGTAAAAGATACTTGCATGTGTAAATTTATTTATTTTTAACGATTTTAACATTTAAAATTGCCAAAATAAGAAGATTTAGTATTTTCTTCTCAGCAAAAGAAAAGATTTTAGTGTTTACTATTTGATTGGAGCTGCGACCATATTATTTAGAGATGATAAAATAAGAATGACATATCATATAACCCACACAATTTAGAACTTGCTTGTGAAAAAGAGAGTATGGCAGCTACGGTTAACTGAGGGTTGGGGGGTGTGTTGTTCTGTGGTTTTTTGGTTTTGTTCCTCCCTGTTAGTTGGGGAGGGACTGGTGCTGTTTGTTTCTCTCTGTGTTGTTTTTGTTTCTTCGGTGGCGGTTGCCTTATCCACCTCCGTGCTCTTTTGCTAAATAAAGTTCGTTTCTTCTTAAAAAAAAGAGAGTATCATCCAACTTACTTGCTAAAATATTTCTACTTAGAGATATTATATGTTTGCTGGTGAGTAGGATTTTTAATACTTAATTGAAGCAATGGGGACCCAATCTCGACTTATTACTACTTAAAGTGACCACAGGACTTACAATTGAATGAGAAGATAACATAGATTCAAATCACAAGCTAACATGCCATTTGTGTCTTAGTTATTTAAGGCCGAAAAGAGAATGTGACTTATTTTCTATTGGAAATCTAAACCATTCAGTCCTACACGATCAAATAAGCTACTATGTGACCACTGTGCCACTGACCAAAATTTTACTCATGGTATTTTGATTTCAAGCTTGTATATGAACCCTTGTAAACTTTCTAAACTATGAAAAGTTATCTTTCCTATGCTTCACTGGTTAACTCATCCTAGGGTATTTATATCACCTTCTTGAATGAAATGAACTTCATATATAATTTTTATGTACAAATATATAATCTCTATGTGGAGGGTACTTCTAGAGAGGATGCCCTTTTTTCCTTAGCAGACATGGAATACTGTGTTCAATAACGTGTTGTGTATCATTACTCTTGAATAATTGTCGTTACGTATTATTGATTAGTCATTGACAGAGTTTTGACATGTTATCGAATGTATTATTGTATGATATATATTTTGAGGGATCCCTCAAATAACCTCAGATGCATTAGATGCCCAGCAGTCATTTAATCTAACAGCTAAGAAACTCATTTTCTGTTTCATAATTCTACGGTATCATGATTCAGATTCTCCAAAGTGGAAATCCCAAAGCAGATGAGATTGTGTTGTCCAATATGACTGCTGTATTAGATCGTGTATTCTTGGATATAGAGGTAATATTTTGTTTTTGATGCATTATCGCACAGCTGCCATAGTTTATGGTGTATCTATGGGTTATATCAGAAACCGCATTATCATTTTGTTTTCTTGTATATGATATACAGTAATTTTTCAGGATCCATTTGTCTTCTCCCCATATCACAAAGCAATGCGAGATCCTTTTGACTACTACATGTTTGGTCAAAACTATATTCGTCCTTTAGTTGATTTCAGGTGACTTGACAAGTTCCATTCTTTTACCATCTTCATCAGTTACTTTTGGTACATAGTAAGTGAGAATTAATGGATTTATCCATGTAGTCTGCTTTTTCTGAAAGTGAATGTACTGTTTATGCATTGGTTCATGAAGTCCACGGAGCCTTAAAACTGACTGGGTGATGGGTGATTTTTTTATCCAACGTGCTTCAGATCATTCATCATGACACTGAAATTAATTAATTAATTTTTTATGGGAATTTCTTTTATATGCTAATTATATTGAAAATTGTAAATATTATTTCTATGATTCTTGAATTGCTCTTATACAACAAGTTAAAGACTAATGTGACTGATGTCTCTTAAAAAAAATTTGTTGTATTGAAGTGGCTGGAATTGTGAATGGTTCATCATTCCTCCACTCCAACTTGCAGTTGGATGGTTCAAACATAACTCTGAATTAGTGACGCAGGAGCAAAGTTCAAAGTTTTGTAAATGATAATTTTTCTAGTTTCCTATGCTTATTATGCAATTTGCTGAATGTTACTGTCTTTGACTCTCTCTATGTCGCATGATTAATATATTAGGTGTCATAATTAAGTCTCTAGAATTCCTGAGTGTATTAATGTGGATCTTTCCAGATTCATGTACCAATTACCCTATAAAAGGGGCTACTTTGTAAGCTTTTAAAATCATTTAGTGAAAAAAGAAAGTTCTTGTGAATTCCTGCTTGTGTGTGAGGCATAGGTTGACTTGGAGTGATTCCAAGGCACCTTCTGTGTGATGCCGGAATTTTCTAATTTGTTTACTGGACACCTTTTGTACGATGCCAAAGGCCTGAGTGAGTCCGGATCTTTTTATTTTTCCTATCTGTTTCTGCTATCCTACGTCAATTGGTTTGAACTTTGAAGGGTTATTCGGATCTGATGTAAGACTTTTAATTGGTTTCTGGGTTGCAAAACATTGTGGTAGCTGATTCGTTAAGGTTTGACATATTTGAAATAATGTGATGAAGTAAAATACTGTTGTGTTTGGAATAATATAAATTCTATATTGTAATCAGGACTTGTGGTAGAATAACTTGTCCAAAGAGATAGGAGTTGCAGTACGCTAAGGTGTACAATTAGAGCATTGAATCAACTGATTGCTCACAGTCCCATCAGAGGAATAAGAACCTGTAAATCATTTGTATGGACTGCAGATTAATACTTTTACCATCTTCATCGGTCATTTGTATGGTCTGAGGGTTAATACTTGTCATAATGTTCAGTGGAGAAGGCTTAGTGTATGTCTTTTGCCTCCTTAGCGTTCCATTTGTAAAAGTGGAGCAGAGGATATTGATTAGTTATTCCTATATTGGACCATTGCACAAAGATTGTGGTTATACGCTTTTCGAAGAGGTGAGACTGAGCTGAGTTGTCCTGGCTTCTTCTGTACTTGTTGAGAAGCAAGGAAATTTTTGTGTGGAGAGGTTGTGCAATGGCTGTCTTTTGGGTTTTTCTCAAAACTAGCCCTTATAGAGCCTATTTGGAGTGAAAAACCCAAAACTAGCCACTTGTTATTTTCTATTTGGTTCATATAAAATTTTAACACACTAAGAACCAATTAGAAAATGACAAGTGGCTAGTTTTGGGTTTTTCTCTCCAAATAGGCTCCATATGAGTTTTTGTATAATATGTCATGCTAAAATGGGTTTTTGAATAAATATCTCATTTTATACACCTTCCATCTTGTTATTTTTGGCTAAATTTTTCACTGTATTTTTTGGTAAATCTGAAATCTACACTACTTCTTTTTACTGTTTCACATATTCTTGTGGAATAGAAAAATTCAATAATAAGGGTGTTCGATTACCAGGAAGAGTTTTTGCAAAAACTGGTTGACAGAGAATACTCAGATGAGAAAACAGAAAAACAGATCACCACTCACATTTTCTATCTTCTTTGCTGTTTCTCGCTTTCATATAAGTTGTATTTCACTTAGTCAATCTGAGTTATTTATCAGTCGAAACTATATTCATCATCTAACAATTCTATTCATATGGAGGTAATTTCGTCTTTTTTTATGTCAATATAATATTATTTCCCTTGTGTGTTTTACATATTGATGTCCTAAGCTCTGATGACTATATGTGCAGAAACTCATATGTTGGCAATATTTCTGTTTTCAAAGATATTGAAGAGAAGCTTCAACAGGTACGTTATCTGAGTATTGAGCTTTATTTCTTTTTTGGGTTGTGCGGTAACTACTAAATATTGTTGAATTGTGAAACGCTGTTACTTTCTAGCACTAAAATTACACTGAACTTTGTTCTTGTTTTGTTGTTTAAAAGTTATATAGTGGCCTTACATATGCATGAGATGTAAATGCAAGTTTGGCAGTTCAAGTTTTGTACATATGTATGTTGAAGTCTTTTGAAACAGTGTAAAAACAATTGTTTTGAAAACAAAGTCATAGAGAGGGCATGCCAAGTGTAGTCAGTCAGTTCCTTTCTTGGGCTATGAAAATAATAACTATTCTTGGTGATTTTGGCACTAGATTAAGGCAATAGCACAGAAGCAAACTGATCTGTGTAGAATGGGATACAAGATTTGGGCTATTACTTCGTTTGGGTGCTAATATCTTAATTATGGTTGACCAGTAGTTGTCTTGTGCTTTTTGGTGGTGTGATCCTGATGGTACTGTGGTATGCAGTATGCAGTATGCAGATGCCCTATTATCTTCATTAGTTTTGTTGTTGTGTCACTGATGATCAACGCCTGGTCATTTGGTCAGTAAGGGGATAAAATTTGAAAAATATTAATTAGCGTTTCATGAAGACACTCAGAGGTGACTCATGTGATGTAAGGCTTCTGGATTATGCGTGCAGGGTCACAACATTTTTTTGATATCAAACCACCAAACTGAAGCAGATCCAGCTGTCATTGCCTTATTGCTTGAAACAACAAACTCGTATCTTTCTGAGAACATGGTGAATCGCTATGTCTTCATTCTAAGCGTACAATGGACACATGCTATTTTGTGCATTTTTAACTGTTTGCATAACCAAATTTTAGACTTTGTACTGCAGACCTACATAGCAGGAGATAGGGTTGTGACAGATCCTCTTTGTAAGCCCTTCAGCATGGGAAGGTAAAGTTCTTAGATAATGTTATGCAATTAGTATGCAATGCTTTTGTTAGTTAAGTAATGAAATTCTCATTTTTCGCTTTCTTACAGGAATCTGATATGTGTGTACTCGAAGAAGCACATGAATGATGTTCCTGAGCTTACTGAAATGAAAAGAAAAGCAAATACGAGGAGTTTGAAGGAAATGGCTTTGCTGTTGAGGTACCTCAGTTGTTTTGTTTGCCTATGCATGGTCAGAGTTGGCTTGATTATTATTAGTTGCTCTTCTTATTTTTGCTCATCATGGTCCATGGGGCTACTGCAATGTCAAGCTCTTCGTAGAAAGTGTGTTCCTTATTTGTTGTTGTTTCTTTCTTTTGTTTCCCCGGACAATGAACCCTGATCTATTCCTTTATATCTTTGTTTCCTTTGCTCTTACATTGTTCTTTTCTTGTCTCTGTGAACCTTAGAGGGCATTATACATGTCCAGAACAAACTGAATATTTTAAAGTACATCTTGTGGTTGTGAAAAGTAGTTAGTAACAAACTGGTGAGGAGCTATGCTGATTTTACTTGTTAGCATACTACAATGCATGGCAACTCAAGGTGGTGCTGCCCTCTTTTCTCCATGCATCCTTCTGGCACTTAATGGACACGTAACGCTGATTTTCCATATTAGCATGTCAAAATAGAGGAATTGTATCAGAAGTGAGAATGAAGATACTTTTCTTTCTTGGGGCAAGACGCAGAGAGTGAAGGTTCATCCATGTGACTAATGCTGAATGGTATTGTCACCTTTAGGTGGATCTGGTGGTAGGTTTGCCAAATAGGGGGGGATGATTGCTTTAATTTAAATCACTACAGGAGGTGATTGCTAAGTTCAATGACTGTAAGGGAATAATTTACACTAAATCACAGTATTTAGCGGCCAGTGCCTGTGTTGGTAAGGCTTTGGAAGTATGGTACAACTGCTGTGCAACTGAGACAAAATACCAGTCTGGTCTTTACATGTAGCTTTGGATTGGCAGCTTTAAAGTTGTCAGTGATAAATATGTAGAATACAAGGTAATATGTTAAAATGCAGATAAATTTCCCTGATATCTGAAAGGTGTGGGTTAAGAGATTGTTCAGCTGTTTACTCTTATTTGCATATTTGTGGCAGTGAAAGAAAATGGCCAGAAACAGAAAGAGTTAGGTTGTAAAAGTTTTCATGGTTAATGGCATAATGTACTTTACGCTAGAAACTATTATTTTATTATTTTTTTCTTTTTTAAAATTTTTATTTTTATTTTTATTTTTTAAGAGACAATACACTGGAAACTGTTCTTGTATTATGGTTTTTTTTGACACATTATGCATTTCTCTTCTATAAGAAAACTTAAGACTCTTTGAAGTAATCAAATCTATGTGTTTTCATATGCTTTCTAATGCAGACATGTAATCGAACATGTTTAAGTGCAGGGGTGGGTCGCAAATTGTATGGATTGCACCTAGTGGTGGAAGGGACCGGCCAGATCCTGTAACAGGAGAATGGTACCCAGTAAGCTCTTTCAACTTTATCATGCATGAGAAGTTGGATAAGAAATATTTATGGATTTCTATTATTGATATATGTTATTTTTTATTTTCTCTAGTGATCTTTTTGTTAAAAGTTTTTATCTCGATAAGAGATTCATTGTTCCTGTGATGATTTTTATCATGCAATTGTCTCTATAGTGTTGCTACATAAGGTCTTAAATTTGCATCCATGTGTTGTAATTGTAAATTATGGATTCAGCTCAAGCAAACCATGTACTGAGCATGGATAGAATAGGGACTCAACATCTCTAGAGGAAAGCATAAATAGATTGTGGATTATTTTGAACTACACTCCAGCATTTTTTTTTTTTTTTGTTGAAATAATTTACTTAAGAAAATATTTACTAAATTTGACGTCAACTTAGTTGTGGAATAGGCTACAGTTGGTTAATGTTGGCATATACTGTTCCTATGACTAAGAATTTACCAATATAGAGAAGCATCCACTTATATTGCCAAGGATATGGAGTTGGTGGTGGTGCTATATTAAGTTTTCTACTTAGCTGCAATCGTTTTTTTTTTTTTTTTTTTTTACACTATGGTTTCTCAGTGTGGATATCAAGAAATCTTGTTAGAACAATATTTGAGAAACCAATGACTCTGTGATGTAGGATATGGGTGAATTGAGAATTTAGGTAGTTTAGCTGAAGTGAAAACAATGGAAAACAGAAAATAGAATGAACAAGGATAGGTCTGGAATCACGCCAGGGGTTTGGCTTCACACTAAGTAGTCTCCAATCTCTGGAAAATAAACTTTTCTTTATATCTCAACAACTCAACTCCATAATGAATTACATGAGAGGGGTATTTATAGCTGAAGTGAAAACAATGGAAAACAGAAAATAGAATGAACAAGGATAGGTCTGGAATCACGCCAGGGGTTTGGCTTCACACTAAGTAGTCTCCAATCTCTGGAAAATAAACTTTTCTTTATATCTCAACAACTCAACTCCATAATGAATTACATGAGAGGGGTATTTATAGCAAACTAAAACCTAGAGACAATAGGATAAAAAATCCCTTGCTAAAACAGAAATTCTAACCTAAATAAAATAGGGAACTTAGAAATCCTACTAAAATCTGGAAAACTTAAAAATCTTACTAAAATCTGGAAAACTTAGAGAACAAGCTAGAAACTATTCGCAGGAATCAAAAATGGCCAGATTTAAAGACCAAATTATATGACTTCCTCTTCCATCTCTTTCTTTTGTAAACCCTAATGGGTTTGACAAAGATGTCACTATGTGTGAATTTCTTCATAATTGTTGGAACTTATGATGAGATAATTAAAATTACCAATGGCCTTTTAGTGTAATCTGTACCCAGCAAAATAGTTAGCCATGGAAGCCTTACAAATATAATTTGTTTTCCTATATATTTTTCTTTAGAACACATTTTTACACACTAAAGAAACTTATTGACTGGTCAGGCACCTTTTGATGCTTCTTCACTGGACAATCTAAGAAGGCTTGCTGAACATTCTGCTGCTCCAGGGCATATATATCCCTTAGCATTGTTGTGCCACAACATCATGCCCCCACCGCTCCAGGTTTGTTGTCTCTGTTTTGGTCTTTCCTGTGCTACTTTTCCTCTTTTGTGATACAATTCTTTTCCAGGTGGAAAAAGCAATTGGAGAGAAGAGAATGATCTCCTTCCATGGTACTGGATTGTCGGTTGCACCAGAAATCACCTTTTCTGATATTTCTGCTTCCTGTCAAAATCCTGAAGAGGTGCGTGCTGTATACACGTCTTCCACTTGCCTGGTTGATGTGGATGGTTCCTGTCATATGCTTCTTGATCTTTACATTATTTTGCAACGAAAGATCTTATGTAATTTTGCCTTTGTCATGTGCATTTAAATCATGTCATCATACCATTTTACAGAACCGCTGAACAGTGTGGAAAACTTTTCTCCGCCTGTTTATTGGTGATGAACATTAGCAGTTAAGTAATAGTCATTTCCTTAGCAAGTCAACAATTATGTAATGACTGGTGCACAACCAGAATAGATCGGTCAACAATTTGTAATTGTTAAATCTCACCTTTGTCCCTCAACTTTTGACCATTCTTACTCTAGTTCCTGAACTTCAAAACGTCCCAATTTTAGTCATCAAGCTATATTTATGCTACTAAAGGAAAAAAACTGCATGCAGTTGAAAACATAACAGAAAAAGGTCGTGTTGTTGATCACTAAAGCCCTAAAGCCTGGGAAATCCTGAGAAATTCGGCCTATGTTTTTTCAGATTTACAGGTCTTTTCAGTTTTAACTTCTGTTTGTTTCTTTTTTTCAGCTTGAGTGATCAGAGTTACCTTGAATTAGTGGTGATGTGTGTGACATATTAACTTTTTGAAGGGGATTAACTGACACTTTCTGTGAGGGCCAAACTGGGACTTTGTTGAAGTTCAGGGACCAAAAGTGCCACGTGTGTCAAAGTTCACGGCGCAAAATTGAAATTAGCTCTAATTGTTGTATAAACTTCTCTATTGTTTCTAAGTTTTCTGGCTGTTCTCTCTTGCAGGCTAGGGAGACATACACACAAGCTCTGTATAAAATTGTTACTGAACAGTACAATGTGCTCAAATCTGCTATACATTGCAAACAAGGGCTAAAGGCATCTACGCCAAATGTTTCTTTGTCACAACCATGGAATTAGTCTATCTTTAAACATATTTGCCTTCTTACTTAGCTTTAATAATCAGGTACTTTTGCAGATCCTAAATTTTACATTTAAAGTAGGATAATGATCTATTGCCTTCGTTTTCTTATATTAGTGAAACATATTTTTAACTCTGAAGAAATATACAAATCTTGGATAAGGAATCCATTCATGTATATTAATTAGAGCTTATAAAACCTGTCATGAACTGCTAAACAAATAAGTGTGCACTTGACAGCAGTGAAATGTGTCTAGTTTTTAACTTTTCTATAAATGGGAAAAAGTTGGCTGGCAGCATGTTTTACAGTGTTTAAGAGTATCGTATTCATGAAATCCCTAATACAGAATCTGGAAAATCAATGAAAGGTAGAAACAAAGATTTTCTTAGCTGATTTTTGCTCATTATAAGTTAATACTTGTGCTCATTAGGTGGCAATTGAATTTATTCCAATCCACATTGGTGATTATCTTGGTTCTTTTATTAACTAGATTTTTGTGAATCTTGCAGATTAGGACTTTACCTTAATTTTGCGAGTCCTGACCACAAAAGGCCACTGGTCCTTCGAACACAAGTATGCACTGTGCCAAGAAGATTTAATTGAAGCTGATGACAAACATAAGTTCAACGTCGATTAGATGGAGATTCTTTTTGTTCATATGGTTTAGGCAAGAGCTGGATTCTTTGGAAATTGAAGCTGTCTCGCAAGGGTTCGGTTTTTAGGTGTATACTGTAGATATGGGGCCAGTTGTTGATGAGCAATGTAAATTGAACTTTAGATGTTATTTTTAAATCAATAGCTCTTTCTCTAGCACCTGAGAAGTCTTAAAGTTTCAAGAGAACCCTATACAGCTGAGAGAATATTGGTGACTACCTGCCACAGAGGCAATTGCCGTCTCATGTTCAAATTTATGCTGTTTGTACTTGTTTCATCAAATATTCAATGGTTTCTTTTTCTTTATTCATCTTTTTATAAGACGTTATCAGCACAAGTATCTCTTTTCTTTTCACTTCTTTTATTAAGGGTTAAATGCTGCAACGATAATTCACAACTCGAATGGTATAATATTACGTGTATTCGTTGCTCTTTATTATCCTTTTATTGGAAGTTCTGATTCACTTACGCCGGCATTGAATTATCGTATTCAAATCTCTCTGCGTGAACCTTCTTCAGCTCCTTCAACATGTGCCAACACTTGGTTCTTGGCCTCCTCCGTCTCCGACACTCTATTTTCTTCATTCTCTAATCCTCTGTTTGGATGAAGGAAATGAAGATTGCATAGAATTTAGATTTCCATGATTTCAATTTTTGACAATTGAGGATTTCAGTGTTTAAATTTATGTATATCGAAGTTGGTAAATGGTACTACGAAAATTGTGAAATGACACCTATTTTGGTCGAAATTAAACTCGGGAATTTGATGCCTCAATTTCCACAATTTTTTCCTCACTTCATTTAATAAATTCCGCTCTTAAAGTTGCCAAACGACGGAATTGTCATTTTCTCCTCTTAAATTCCCAACTTCTTGCTAAATTTTGAGTTATTTTCCCTTATCCAAACGAATGAGGTCTGTCAACACGCCACGTATAGGGTCTGTCAACACGCCGGCTACTCCTACGACACGTGCGACCTCAACTATGGGCCTGACTACATTTTCACCAGCCCGCACACAATAATATCTCCCCTCATACGTCGGGACGCCCCCGGCCACGTATGGGGTCTGTCAACACGCCGGCTACTCCTACCACACGTGCGACCTCAACACAATCACAATATCATCCCTCATACGATGGGACGCACCCGGCCTCGTATGGGATCTGTCAACACGCCGGCTACTCCGACGACACGTGCGACCTCAACACAATCTCCCCTCATACGACGGGACGCACCCGGCCTCGTATGGGATCTGTCAACACGCCGGCTACTCCTACGACACGTGCGACCTCAACACAATCTCAATATCATCCCTCATACGATGGGACGCACCCGGCCTCGTATGGGGTTTGTCAACATCCGGGGAGGTATATAGGGTAGTGCGTATAGCACTCCAAACTGACATTCTATACTCTTTTATACCTTTAAATAAACACATAAGTACATATAAATTTCTAATATTGCATACACCTCAACCCCAATATAGCATTCGATAATCACCGAATTTAAATCAATGAATTAATATTCTAATCCCACATATCCAACATACAATCAAGACCCGTCACTACGGTCATTTTAATCTTCCTAAGAAGGTAACACTACCTAGGAAGTCTCACGGTCAATCCCGGGGTCAAACTACCCACCCTTGGTCAAACGGGCTCGAGGGACCCACGACCTCCAAATTCCGCTCTGAAAGTTCCTATAGGTTCTACAGGGTCTAGGACACATGCCCTACAAGTTTGGCCTAGATCGAAAGGTCGAATCGCCCACGATCGCACGATCGAACGGTTACTAAAATCCTAACCCTAGGGTTGGCATTTCTAGAGTATCCGGGACTCCGTTTCTAGATCCGTCGATTCCTTCACCATCCTAAGAATACCTAGATCAACATATATTAAATTGGAGTCAATCCAATGGTCCGAACCTATCGAACCCGGATAACCCACAATATGCGTAATCCGTTCGACATCCAAACGTCAAACGAATTGGAATCCGAAAGAACCCACGCGCTCATGAAAACAAGGAGATCACATCGGGACCCAAAGCCCTTTTTCTACAGCGCCCACGCGCCCCCACACGCACCCACAGTGCGTGGGTGTCCAAAGCGATCACCCATCGCCGGAAAAACCCAAAATCACGGTTCAAGACTCTTACCCTAGGTAAAACACCCTATTTGGAGTCACTTTTGTTCTTGGGCATACCCCAAAAACTAACCGGAAGTGGCCGGAATCTCCCCTCGAAATTCGACAGAAATCCAATTCGTAAATCAAGTTGCCTACGCTAAAAATTGATCAATTCCTACCCAACAGGCAGCTAGAGCTCGGAAAATAGGTGAGAAACCATACCTCACTTGCCAGAATCGGTGGCCGGACGACGGAGAATGAAGCCGGCGAAGTTTTTGTCAAAACCGGAGCTTTTCTCTTTGTTTTCCAGCGAAATCACGGCGGCTGGCGGCAGGACCTGGCTGGGGTAGGAAGAGGACGGCGGCCCGGTCATTTTGGTATCGGCCCCGTCGACTTTGGTGGCCGGATGAGCGAACGGCAGCCAAAACGTGGCCGGCTGTTTCAGCCGTCGCGAACCAGAGGAGAGAGAGAGCTGAGGGCTTTTCTATCTTTTAACCAAAAACTCATTTCAAAATATTTACGATTTGCCACTGGTGATGTTTTGCCCATAACTTCTTCGTTACAGCTCTGATTTAAGCCCACTACGTCTCTACGGACTCATCTCGCCGTGCTCTATGCAACGGTATAGTTGAAATTCCCAAATTTCTTCCGGATAAGAAATGACCAAATCACCCCTACCCCAAGGGCAATTTCGTAATTTCACTTAATAAATTAAAATGGGCAATAAATTTGGAATCAGGGTGTTACACCACTGGTCATCCTTGTACTCCATTATGTCGGACTATGAGGACTGGGAGTATTTCAATTGTATGATGAGTGAGTAAGTATTTCAATTGTATGATGAGTGAGATGTGAATTTTATAATAAATATGGGCATGACAACTGAAAATCTTATCCGAAAATTTAAGTTGAAAATTTTATCCGAAAATGTTATTTGAATTTTTAGGTGAGAATTTTATAATAAATATTGACACGTGGCAACCGAAAATCTTATTAGAAAAGCTTATCAAAATTAATGGTTTAAGTATTAAAAAAAAATAGAAAATAAAGTAAAGTGAATAGTGTTTGCCCTTGCCCTTGCCCTTTGGGGTGGAACTAAAAAAGGCAAGGCTGTCACTATTCACGTGAATAGTATCAAACCTTGCCTTGCCTTTGCCTTACCCTTGCCTTTTGGAGTGGAGGTGCTCTTACAAGCACAAGACAATTGAGTGGGTTGAAATTAAGCCAGTTAAGGATTATTTTGAAGCTGGTGAAGTTGTTGAAAAGAAGGCAATTGTTTGTGTTCTACATAACTAAATTCCAGCACATGGGCCTACTCTTACTTGAGAGGTTCAATGACAGGACCCGACCCAAATTCTACTTTAGAATCCGTGTCAAACCTTGTGCGTGCACAACACCTAACCGATGTCAAACACAAATGTGCAAAATACCCTTTTTAACCTAAATCCAAAGATTTCATCTAAAAAACAAACCTAAATCCAAAGACTCCTTTAAGGTTTGACGGCTATCAAAAAATTGGCAGTCTCCCCTGAAAAAGGCTCAAACCAATAATTTTTACCAGCAAACAAAGTCACAAAAAAAGATTTCTCCCAACGTTCAGCACGCACAACTTAAGTTCACACACAAAACAGTTAATTCGGTTGGCTTCAAGCCTTACAGGGTTTTAGGACTATATCATAGCATAACTAATTCAGTTAAGTTTACAACTAGAAACTTAATTACAACAGAGTAATTGCCTACACAATAGAGAAGAAGGAAATGTAGTAGGTGGTGGAAGGCCCTCAAGAGGTTGTCTGGTACTTGTCTACTGCCTGGGGGGCGCAAAACAAAGAAAGTGTGAGTGGACAAAAAATAAATGTTAAACATCGTGAGAACATAATAACCCTACCCTTTAAATTTTTTAGCAAACTAGATTTAGTTCTATGCTATGATTATCCAAGGAAATAGTATTCGTACATAAGCATAATATATTAAACAAAGGACAAAACACTACTTTAAAATAAATAAAAGAATTTCTCAACTGTAAAACTTTCCACCCAGATATATCCATGTTATCCTCGCAGAACTTAGGGGACATAAAGTCGACCTGAGACGCAATCCTTGCAGCACAAGGTTCGAGTGCCCTCGGGACTCTTGGCTCATGGTCATACGCGCGTAGACTTATTCAAAGATAACCAAATCGTCCAAAGACAAACCATTTCCTGAAGCAACTGAGATGTTCGGGGACATCAGAAAATCCGAAGGCAACCAAACGATATCTAGGTTGTTTTCAAAACATTCCAAAATATTTCTCAATTTCAATTATGAATTCGTTCTCAATTTTTCCAAACTAACTCACTTTTCAATAATATTAACAATAATAATAATAATCATGATAATAATAATAACTTTTTCTTAACCAAAACCAAATGTTCGGAAAGTGCACACTGTAATTAATCTATTCATAAAGAAATTCATAAAATCATCATAGTATGAAAAATTATTATAAAATAAATGTCCACTCATTGTGAGTCCAAGCTCGCTTGACCCTTCAAAGGTCCCTCCGATTGTGCACGTGAAGTCCGAGTGCCTAAGAAAGAATACAAATTTTAGTTATAAAAAGTTCCGAAAGTCCATATGGGTTCAACAAAGTATACTAACCACGTTTGCAAGTTTGGTCCAAATCGAGTGGTCAGATCCCTCTCGATCGCACGATCAGACAGTCACCATTTTACGTAATCTCCAAATCATTGATTCGGAGTATTCGGAACTCCGATTCTCTATCCGTGAGTTCCTACACCATCCTAGAGGTACCTAGATCAACATACTTGGAAATGGAGTCAATACAACAGTCCGAACGTATCAAACCCGGATATCGCATAATATGCATACTGTCATGCTCGGGACAACATGGAAAATATTTTAGAACCAAATGGGCCACCCAGCAGCGTGTGGTTGTCCTAACAAAATTTTGGCGACCAGAAAATTTTCAAAACACCCTGCAATACCTATACCTATGTGATCAGGACAACTAAAGAAGCAAAATTTGTTCTAAGGCCACAGCCAAAAAGTGGCTGGAGCTTGCCGGAAAATCAAACCAAAAACGCAAAACTTAGATCCTAAATCGAGCTTCAAAATCGATCCTAACCAACCCAACCATTAGGTAGATCACGTTGAATAGATGAAAAAGCATACCTGGATCGACAAAATTGGTGGCCGGAATCGTCGAAAATTACAACAGAAAATACGAGAGAAAATAGAGCTACCGCCATTGCCAGAGCTGCTAGTTTCGTCGGAGAAGGGGTGGGATGCGAAGAGGGAGTTGGGCAGGTTCTTTTAGGACCAGTCTCATGGCCGGAGGTGGCGTGACAAAGGAGTTGCCAACCAAAAACCTGCTGGCTGTGCCGTTTTACGAGAGAGAGAGAGAGAGAGAGAGAGAGAGAGAAGCTGATTGCTTATTTAAAATCTAACTTTGAAATATTTACGGTTGTGCCACTACACTTCTGTTGATCGTAATGTCTTTGTTAAAACTCTGATTTGAGCCTACTACATGTCTACGAACTCGTATCGACACTCGCTATGCAACAATGCTATTCAAATTCCAAAAATCCCCACGAATCGAAAAATGACTATCGTGACCTTACTCGAGGGAAAAATTTTAGCTTCTCAATTTAATAAATTAAATAAATGGTGAAATTGGGACAGGGTGTCACATTCAGTCCCACTATGCTTTGTAAATGTTCAAAATGCTGAAGATTATGAAGATACGACTCATGGATATGATGGTAATGAAGAAACTGCTCATATTGACTTCATGGATGTTGAGATAGAGGAAGAATTTGGCGAGGCAGAGGAAGAATTTGGTGAAGTTGAGGGAAGCTTCCGTAGGATAGCAAGATGGAGAGGATGAGCAAGGTGGAGAGGATGAGCAGGATGGGGAGGATGAGGAGGAAGATGGTGATTTCATAGATAGTGAGTGTGAGCAAAGTGATGAAGAGAACAACATGAATTTTCATAGGTATGTTGTAACTGAAGAGCAAGATGATGAGTATAAAGAACCAAGTGAGGTTGAGACTGATGATTATAATACATCAGACTTAGATAGTTTGCATAAAGATAAGGAAGATGAAGATGGCAAGAAGAGAGGTCTTAGGCAACCAAAATTCAAGCAATACAATAAACAACATGACTTGTTAGATCCAAAATTCCACTTGGGGATGGAGTTTCCTAATATGCAGGAATGTATAGATGTCATTAAGTACTATGTATACAATCTTCTTCTCTCTAGCTCTTTCTCTTCCAATGAATTGATTCGCCTCTTCAACTGACGTATGACATGTATAGCACGCTCAGACATTTTGGGGTCCTTCTAATCCTTCCAACCACAACCGCTGCCATACTTCTCTCTACAACACACATATAACCTCCTCCCTAGACTATCATTAGACCAGCAAACAATCGTTTCAACCTCAATTCCACATTGATAGATATGCACCATATCATCCTCTGTAATAAAAGTGCTCAAACTCGATTCAGTTGAAGTTGCAAGTATGTTCCTATTTATCCTCTCTTCAAGTGCAGTTTCTTGTCTTGTTCATAAATTGATGAACATAAGCAGAATGAAAAGGTTAGAATGCCTACAAATGAGGTTGTGTTCTGTCATAAAGAGGTGGGTTTTGGTGCGAATTGAAAGAGGAAAATTAAGAAACATGATGGAAATGGTTTTGAGGATTAGAAGGACGAGATTACCCTCAAAGTGGATGCACATTCCATTCACGAGAAGTTTTTTATGGACATTTGGATGGAATTGTGTAAAAGCTAATGACATGGGAAAAATTAGTGAGTAAACTTAATATTAGGGCTAAATTGACTGAAAAAATAATTCAAGGTGCTAAGTTTGACAGTTGAAATAGCTCAGGGGGTATTCGGCAGTTTATCCTATTATGCCTTGATTGCTAATTTAGTCATTCTTGTCAAACAAGCCCTAGGTCGTCCAGTTTAAGTCAAAATAAATGTTTTCCTACTCTAACTAGGAGTTTGTCACATGCAAGAAAGGTTAACATATCAAATTTTGCAAAAATCTTAAGTGGAAAAGTCAAAGTCAACTCAAAAAAGTCAAAGCAACACATCATCATATGATGTCATCATCTGTCATTTAGTCGTCCTTGACGAAAAGGACTATGTCTAGGTAAACTTTTTAGGTCTTATGTATTAAGTTTAATTATGTTGTTTTCTTTGACTATGTCTAGCTAAACTTCTTAGTTAAGGCTAGGAGCATGCCCAAATTGTATTATTTGTGGGTTTTAGATACTAAGTAATTAAATTCCAAGTTTGATTGATGAATTCTTAATTTTTGCTTTAGTTAGTACTAGTTGTTGAATTCTTTTGATTGGCCACCATTAGTGTTTTGCATCTAGTGTATTCGATGTGTTGTGTGCAATGGTACCAATAAGTTGCATGCTTCAATTAGCTTTTTGAGATTGAGGATTGTAAATGTATACAAGTCTAGACCGAGATATTGACGTTTGTATGAATTCTTCATTTTCATTTATTTTAGTGAGTTTCTAGTGTTTAATTTATGCTTCACCATAAGTAAATTGCATCTATAAATATTTAATTTTATGCTAGTCCAAGGATAGAAATCATACTCTAGGAAAACTTGGCATAAGTGTTGGACTAAAGGCTTAAGGAATCTTCATCAATTAACTTGTGAATTTGTTAGCTTGCATCTAAGAACTTGGATAAGATAATTAATGGTTGATTATGATGCCTTCATAATCAATTTAAAATCCTAGCTTGTTTGATGGTTTGTTTTGTTTCAGTCGATTTAAATTAGGTTGCACCCTCCATATTTACTTGCTTAATTGTCAAATGTTTGCTTTCTTGTTTATTAGTTTAGTTGAGTCTTCAATTGAAAATCCATAAAAGAATCTTAAGTTGAACCAGGTTAAAGAAACTAAAATCAATAACTAATTTCCGCAAGAACAATACTCGTATTTGCATAACATTATACTATAAACGGATTCATGCACTTCCGAGTTTGAATTCAAATGAAATTAAGGGAGATTCACTACTGTACCCAATATAGAGGCCTAAATTATAAAAATACCTCATATGAAATGGACTTTAGAAACATACCCAAAGCCCATTTACAACATAACAAAGAGGCTTTTAACTTCTTATAAATTACAAAACTGTCATCAATTTCTTAAAACAAGCTCAACCCCAAAATCTTATAAAAATACCCAAAACACTCAATAGGGCATCAAAGTAATTTAATAATTAATATTAAATTCAATAAAGTCAACTGCCATTTTTTGGGTTTTTTTATTTTTTTGTTTGTTTATAGAAATTCAATAGTGTAGGGTTTATTTATAATATTAGTGCTAAGAATGGGTATATCACTAAATATCTCTATTAATCTATTATCCCGAGTAGTTTAAACACATATGAGTAGTTATTGTAATAAGTTGTATAATGTTTGCTACCTCACTATTTTAACCAAGTTTGTTCCATTGTCTACAGAAATACTTCAATATCCGGAGTGTTTAGGCCCTTATTCCTATAGCACACATCACACTGCACAAATGCATGTCATGCGTGCCAAGGACAAGGGTAACCAGCCAGAGATGGGCAAGTCCCTCTCCATTTGCTGACATCGGTTATAGTTAAATGAGCTGCTTAGCTTGTTTTCCCTTCTTTTTTTCCATTTTTTATATAAAAATTATGATGTGTTTTGTTCATTGCGAGAAGTTTCCAACAAAGGTGTCTTAATTTTCTTTCTGGGATTTTATCACGAATAGTAACTTTCAAACTTTCAAATTATTCATTGTAATCCTTAATCCTTTGGTCTCTCACATCAGTGTGACCCTTAATCCAGGCACAAGCACCAGATCAAAGCACCAATACTGAACTTCTTCAATTTATACCGATTCTCAGTTTTTCTTTCTTTCCAAGACAAGAAAATTTCAACACAAGCGATAAAACGACCAAACTGAGCAATGAACAAGTCAAAGTTGAGGAGGCAAATCCTAGCACTTGTAATTAGAAGCTAATCCGACTCGACTGATTAAGGATTCAAATATAATCAATGAATGAAATTTATCCAGGAAACTATGATCCAACATAAATAGTGCACATAAACAGTGAATTCAACATGTGGGAGCCAGATAAAAAATAAGCAAAACTTTCTCAACTGTAGTAATATATTTAATTTGACAAGCCAATGAGTGCAGAGCAAGCATCCGTGACTAACAAAATTGACCATCATATAAGAAAAAGCAATCTGACTCTTATTCGATCAAAATACATAACACTCATATCAATCAATCTCCTCCGAGGGGGCGCCGGATGAATCTTACTCCCTACTTCAATGTTGAAAATACAGGTTCCTGTACTGCCTTTTTGATAAAACTTGCTACATCAAAACACTCACATAAAATCATAGTCATCAAGCGGATCATAGCCATCAACAGCTATATCATCATCCGGCTTATCAACATGTAGCTGCTTTTTCTTGGCACCTGCAAACAAGAAAATCATGTAACAAACACCAGTGAGAAGTTATATAAATCTGTAGTCTGGCACTGTCATAATCGGTAGATCTACATAACTAAAGAAAATAACACTTGAAATCAGACGCATTCAACTCTGATTACACAAATCTTTAGCTGTTTTCATTCTTTGGTGACACCTACACCCAAAAGCCCAAATTCAACCTGCAAAGCCTGACAGCTGTTTTGACCAATACCCTTCACATAAGTTCATGCACTCTACACGATTAGGCATTTTCCAACTCGTTACTTTCTGAGTTCCACAATACTAAGAGGCTCGTGCTGATGCTTCTCAAAACAAAACCCAATAGCGTATTTCAGTTCTCTTTCTTCTTTTTTTCTCAACATGCAGGACATTCTTCAAAATTATTTTAAAACATTCAAACATCAACACTTGATTTTCCTTTAAGTTCCAATATACTCGTATTATTTTTCCTTTATAGAATCAAATATCATAAATTAAACTGAAATGAAGCATGACAAATTCTGTTCTTAAAAAAGAATGAAGTAGGCTAAAGATGCGCACCTGTCTTCTTTTTACCAGCATTTGCTTCCTTCTCTGCCTTTATCTTCTCATTTGCAATTGCCGTAATAGAAGATGCAACATCTTTTGCATCTGCTCCTTTTAAAGAAGTCATTGACAGTCTCATTACTGCCTTCAGAAGACCAATATAATGGAAACTTTTCTGTAATGAAATTAAAAAGGAAAACGCATAAAATCTCCATAAACAAGTTCGAGAATTATTCAACCTTTATTCAAAAGGGAAGCACAAATAACACACCTCAAATGGACGAAGTTTATGCGAAATAAGTTCTGCATATTCCAGGAAGTCACTTTCAGATTTGGGAATGAAATTATCAATGGTTTTGTCATCACCTCTACTAGAAAACAGTTCCTTGGTGGACTTGTAGTCTGCTTCTTCCACCAGCCTGTGACAGAGAAAAGCTTCAGTCAGAACCGACAGAGACCAAATCGAACCAAGTATTTAATATTATAAAGCTTTCGTGTACTAGGTTTAGGCTTCTGGTGTATTCAACATGTAATTGTTCGTTCGCTGGTAACAAATAATGTTTTCACTGATAAATTATTGACAAATTTTGAACCACCTGGCTCCACATCCAACGCATACAGTACAAATGAAAATTCAGGAAAAAGAAAATCTAATAGAGGCCAGATCACAGAACACAGCCTATGGTGGACAGATGAATGAACCTTTTAAAGACAACATAGGCACTATACAGAAAGGGTGCCCAAACTAATGATTCTATCACATAGGCACTATTACTATCAACATATCAAAACAAAGAATTAGAAAAACGGAAGAAACAAATTTGCATAACTTTTTAAACAAAATTTGGCCTAGTCAATAAATGGGCCTCACCATCATTTAGTAAGGCTTAATGACGAGTCCAGATCCTATGTTCCTAAAATCTCTGTACCTCTCTCTGTCCCTTGCCTAATATTTTGATGCCTGTCCGCTAACTTAGCTGCCCTCTAACTCTCTGTCATTGGACTTCTTAATAACATACTTCATGTTGGCTGGGCTACCAAGCATCCTTCTGAACATGGTTACAGAAGAACACTTTCTTACCATTATAAGCCAATAGTTGAACCAAGTATCTATTTAAATTAAGTTCCAACATTCAGTATGAACAAATCAAAGTTCTGAAGTGATTACATAACATAGCCTGTACTTCCACTCGAGATTCCTAATAAGTACCAATCTGGGAATAATAGTATCAAACACAAGTGCTTCAGGCGTGCAGGCATTCCTCTAAAAGGCAAAACCTCCCAAAAGCATAAGCCTTTTCATGAAGCAATTACATTGTCCCTTCAAGGCATAAATTTTGAGCTAATTCCTCAGAGACCTACGGCCTTAGGAGTTTATTTTATTTTATTTTTAAATTTCCCCATAACAAACAATGTGGTTTGCGTGGGACTTTAAACAGATTAAAAAATAAAAGTTAAAAGAACCAGTATATCCCTCTCTTCCTCCTAAGCGTAGCTACAGACTGGGCTAGCCACACCTCAGAGGATTGCTGGTCTTAAAGCAAGCATTTCCCAATTCCATAGAGCATCAACCTAAATTATAGGTCAGCTCAAATGAACTGAACTTAAGCATAAGCCAGGGGAGATCTGAATATGACTTGTCAGTTTATATGACCAGCGATCCTCTGAGATGATTTAGGTATGCATTGCATGCTACTCTGTGTAAAACAGAAACTTCCATTTCTAGAACACATATTACCTCAATATTTAAAAATATGTAATAACAGAGAGAATAACAGAGGTTAACTGTTCACTCTCACCTTTGTTGACGAAGTTTTTCAGCAACGGGATCTAGTGGCTCTTGTTCTACTTCAACAGTTTTTCCTTTCTTTTCAGTAGCTTTTGTTGCAGGTTTCTTGGGAGCCTTTTCAGCAGGTGGCTTTGTTGCAGGTTCCTGGCCACCATCAAAATAACAAATTATTAAGGATAATCATTATTATAAAGGGCAAACAGATTTTTCATTAACCTAAAAAATGAAAAACAAAATGCAATCAATATGATGATGCATGCTGAGCATTACTCCAACCTGATTGGTCAAATCCCTCCAACTTAATGACTGCACATCAGCCTGCTCGCTATAATTTGTGGACAGATTCAAAATATGCTCACAACAATGTGCATACCAAGTAAGTATTTCAAAATTTGTTTTATAAAGACAAATATCGAAAAACAATTCTTTTATATCATTTTAATTTTGCACCAACTAAAAAAAGGTTAACGAATAATTCCAATTCTTCTGTGATGGAAGATACAATGCGATACACTTCCACAAGTGATTTCTAGCTTTGTTTGCATCCACAGTATTGCACCTATTACTTTGTTCGATAGAAACTCTATTTAAATCAGAAAAACAACAGATAGACTTGGCATTACCAATTTGAGAAATGGAATCACTGATCAGTGCTCAGTGCTCATAGTCACTAGTTCCATTCCAGTCAACACACGGAAAACAAAAACGCTTCGTATCATCTTGACCAGTTACAAATTTCATTTACTCTTCTAGTATTGCTGCCCCTCTCTAAGTAAAGGTAAAGTCTCTCCTTCAGCTAGAATGTACATTTAACTAACTGGAGTACCAAGCAAAGCTGTTCTCCTGACCATATAACATGATGATCCAAATCTTATTCATCTAATAGACTAACACCTACATTATTTAAATCGTGGAATCTTGTCATACCAAACCACTAGATATGACCTAAATTAGTCAATCTCACTTTCATTAGTAAAGGGGAAATAAATCCAAATGTTGAAATGTATGAAATCATTGCATAAAGGAGGTCGACCTCTTTCTGTAGGACAATAGCGTTAAACCCTTTGCTTAAAACTAGTTATCTCTATTTTCAATTGAGAGCAAGGAAGAGAAATAACGAGCAATGACTATACAACATAGACAAACACAATACAAAGTGACATTATATGGTTTGCGACCAGTCAAGGGCATCCAGCAGAAGTCATGTTCTTGATATTGTTCTTTTTCTTTGTTAATTCTTTCTTAACCAACACTCTTTAATATTCAAAAATACGGGACCCATATAATCCCAAATTTCAATTCTGATGTCTTTCCATAAAATCACCACTTATATACATTTATATTGATGCAATGTCCATATTGAAGGTCTCACATCAAAAGACAAACAATCATGCTGCCTATTTTCCCAGCAGATTAGCTAGTTTCCTCAACCAAGAAATATTAACCATCAGTCAATGATTGGGCTTTTGAATGATAAAGAGGAAAAATAAAACCATTTCAGAAACTCAACAAAATAATAAGATCTTAACGATGCTATCAATTATACCAGAGGAGCAGGTTCATCAAAATCCTCCCATGAGTCCTTAATATCATTTTCATCCACATCTTCGTCGTCCCATTTACGTATCGGTTGGTCATTAGAAAGAAGAGCTGGAATTTTCTCATCCTCTGAAGCAGGAAAAAAAGAAAGCCAGCTTTATAAACAAAATAACACTCCAGTTGAATAAATAGTAAAATGGAATTTTGCTTCAAAGTTTAAGAAAAAGAACAACTCTGGACAAAAGTTCATCAGGAAAACTTACGGTAAATACCAAACTTAATAATTAAATAACAAAAAACCTCACCACGATTATAATATTATAAAATAAAAACAAAAACAAAAATATAGAAAAATTAAAGGGAAAAAAAAACCCCCACACGCACATGGTAAATTTAAACAGAGCAAGTAGTATTACATAGAATTTGGCACACACAAATAAGATACATATAGAGCAAGCAGTATTACCCCAGTCCTCCATCAAATTTTGCAATTCTTATATCAATTTACGGATTTTCTGACGAAACAAAGAATTATCCTGCACATCAAGACATGTCAACATCCATCATCAGACATCAGAAACAATTGATAAATTAAAAACAGTTGAATAAAAACTCCAAACGGATTTTAGGGGTTTTGCTGAAACCGTCAATGATTTTAGGGTTTAGCAGGGCAAATCCAGAAACAAAATTGAAAATTTCTGAGCAAAATTTAATTAAAAGGAAAAAACTATGAGCAAAGCCAGAGGGGATTGATTAAGCTTACAGAGTGAAGATCATAACTACTCAAAACATATGAGAAAGGCGAAGTAAAAGTAGGAGAATACTCGATCTGGATGAAAGGGAATTTTACCTCAAATACGCAATTGATCGGAGCTGAAGAGACCCCTCTACGGCTCTTTCTCTGAAAACCCTAACTCTCTCTCTCTCTCTCTCTCTCCAGTAATCTTCGTCTGCTGACAGTGTGCCCGAATCACTCAACGACAACTAAACAAAGGCCTAGGAGCGTTTCCTTATACCCTTATCTTTAATCGTTGTCGATGGGTCGTTTCGTTTGGGTTTTTGGTCAAAATTGGCTCTTTTCGGTTCGGGTTGAGAGATTGGGCTCTGAATGCACGAGGAGTTACTTACATTCAGCTCTCGGTTTATGTGAGAACAGCTATAGAACCTTATATGAGAATTTGTTGTAAAAGTCAATTATTCATAATTTAAAATATTTCTTCATAATACACTAGCCTCTCTGCAGGTGCTTCTGCATCTGCGAGAGGTTTTTTTTTAAAAAAATTAAATTTATTTTAAAATTAAAAAAAATAATGGATAGTTGTGTTTCATAAAAATATGATTTATTATCTAATTTTTCTTTTAATTTTAATATTTTGAAAAAGTGTGAATTTACTATATTATACTCATTTAATTAATAATTTCAATTCTTAATGTTTTCATAAACCAAAGGCATTTTTTGGTATTTTAAATGTTTCATCATTCTCTGCCTTTTGCTTTATATATATATATATATAGATAATTTTCCTTGTCACAGCCAGACCTACATCCAATAATTTTGGGATTTGATTCCCTTGTATTTGTTGATTGTAACTCTATATATTGAGGGGCTTAAATATGAGCAACCTATGAATAATGCATCTCGCTCTCTTCCTCCCGTGGATGTAGGTTTCGTGCCGAACCATGTTAAACACATTGTGTGAGTGGTGCTTATGATTTCTACTTCTTTCTACATGGCATCAAAGCAGGTTTCTTGATATGTTCACTTCATTGGTGTTTCATTCTCTATTTTCATATTGATTCACTTGTGCAACCGCTTCAATAGGAAGACCGTCACAGTTTCTGTTTTGTTCTCTAAAGTTTGAATCCATTTTGTGGAGTTAGTTTGAGTTTTTACTTTTTTGGTGACGTCGACATATCACCAACTTGGCACTTCTGGTATCTCTTTAACCATATCAAATTTTCGGTGAGATATATATATATATATTAAATATTTCTCATGGATACAACAGACTCTAATCCCACTATGAAACTATCTTCAATTCTCTTGAATGGATTGAACTATGTTGCTTGGTCAAGGGATGTTACATTATCTCTTGGTGGCAAAGCTAAACTTGGTCATATTAATGGGAAAGTGAAACAGCCTAAATCTAATGATCCCAAATTTGATGATTGGGAAGCCACTAATCGAATGATTATGTCATGGCTTATAAACTCTATGGAGCCTGAAATTACAGAGATATTTACTTTCTCTGAGTCAGCTAAGGAGCTATGGGATTCTGTAAAACTATTATATGGTCACCAAAATAATCCTGCTCAAGTATATGAATTGTAGAGAGCTGAAACTCATAAATTGCAATTGTGCAAACTAATCCTTAAACCTGAGGCATCATAGATGTTTTGTGGCTATGTTGTTAATCTTTAAGAGCAATAAACGGTCATGCTGAATTAGGCATAGCTTAAAGGTGCTCATCAGGATTCTCAATAGAGTCATGGAAGCAAATGAATATACAACAAGGAATCTCTACTCTCAGTAAAGGAGAGAGAATACTGCAAGATATGATTGGTTAAATCCCTACTCAAAGTAATGGATAAGACTTGAAAGAAAAAGTCTTCAATTCTTACCAGGATAATCATGTAAAAGGAATGATTCACATTAGGATATTGACAATTGAATTCCATAATCTAATAATGTGAATAAGGAGTATTGACATAAGAGAAGGATTCAATTGCACAGTCATCCTAATTTGAATAGGTTCTTTCACAACGTCTCACTTAGCTCGGATAACCATGAATTGCTGCTAGGCGACAACCATGGTTTGTGAATGTCCTAAAGAGTTTCAATTAACCTTTATTAATAGGAAGAATTAAATTGTGGAATTTAATTCGTATATCATTTTTGAGGAGTTGAGTCAACCCACTACCTTACTAAATGGAACTTATAGATTTGCACACCCAAAGAATGTGATTATAGGTACAAATAAGGAGACACAGGTCAATGGTTGATAATCAAATGTCAAAGTCAACGGTCAAAATACAACATATTGACTGGAGCAATTGACCAAAGTCAAATAGTTCGATTGGGTCAATTAAGTAAGACTATAATTATAATTAAAAGATTAATTATGGAATTAATATTGACATATAGAAATATTGGATTGGGTTTTGAAATATGATTTAAAAGGACCAGGACAAAATAGCCCTATTGGGCCCAAGGGATAAGTGGCATAAAATGATATGACCCATGTAGGGGTGGCATTTTAAACCGAAAAACTGAAAAACCGCAAAAACCAACCGACAATTTACCGCAATGAAACCACAATCGCGGTAAACCGAACCGCATTTGCGGTATTAAGAACCGAACCGCATTTGCGGTTGCGGTTGCGGTATTTGATTTTCAAAACTTGCGGTTACC
>NC_024132.1:2513175-2550228 GCF_000346735.1 Prunus mume
ATGCACGATGGGGTAGAATTTTGGAATTAGTTTAGTAGAATAGCAGAAAGTTTGAATGTTGAGAAGACAAGAAATGCACCGACAAGCGCTTGTTCTTCATATATCAATAGTTCCAGAAACAGTTCAGGGTTCGTTTTTGAGTCCTGGTATTAGCTGACACTGTCACAAACAGGGCCAAATTTGCTAGATGTTGCATGATATGGTTAATCTAAAGTTTGGAATAGAGTGAGGTTCTAGGCAGCTTTATGGGCATTGGTTTCGGCTGATTTTAAGGATTATGCTTTTCTTCTATAATGTTGGATTTGTTAGCAGCTGTGAAGTCTACTGAGCTCATCAGTGGCTGTGAAGTGTTGTTCAGTAGTATTAATTATGTTTGTTATGTTTTTCTTTTCTTTTCCGCTTAATGAAATCCAGCCTAGTGAAGAGAATACATATGCTGACATAGAGGCAGTATATGAGTGCCTTGAGACTGAGTATGGAGTTAGCCAGGAAGATTTAATCTTGTATGGGCAGTCAGTTGGAAGTGGACCGACACTGCATTTGGCGGCTAAGTTGCCAAGGCTGAGGGGTGTAGTTCTGCACAGCGCAATTCTTTCTGGTCTTCGTGTGCTGTGCCATGTGAAATTCACATTCTGCTTTGACATTTATAAGGTGAAGATTATGTCTTGATTAGTTGTGTAATGCAGATGTCTAGCAAAAGCTTGATTCTGAAACAGTCTATCAAGCTATTTGTCAGTAGTTTGTTATACTGACGTCGGCAGACTGTTAGAATGATTTAATATTATGTATTGCTGAAGCTCGTTCTGCCGCTATTCTAAGCTTTTCGCTATTCTAATGTGTGCAGAACATCAATAAAATTAAGAAGGTGAAGTGCCCTGTGCTAGTAATACATGTAAGTATTTCTTGTCTTCTTGAAAATGTAAAAAATTAAAATCACACCCTTTGAATTTCCGCCGTTGTTATCTGTCGGTTTAAAATTGTAGGAAACAGTACCATGTGAGTGCATAATTTTTGTATTTTTAAAACTTTTGTATGCTTGATAATTCTTCAAGGGCTAATGAAGTTACTTTTTCCTTCCACTTGAATTTCTTCGTATGTTACTTTTTTGCATTAGCATCTTTTGCAGCATACCAGCATTTAAGTGTAAAATAAAATTAGGTTGTATTGCCCCACTGACCCCATTGTCATCAGTTGAGTATAGACACTTTCTTCCATTTAGCAAATCATGCGAATGATTTCTTTAGCATATGAAAAACTTCATCTTCCCACGAATGGGACAACCCTGAAGGCCTTTTTGTTTCGCCTGGGTAACCTTACCAGTCTGGTCAACCACTTTTCTTGGTAGTGGGGGACTTTAGATTGCCAACATAGGCTTTCTGTATCTGAGGTTCAAATTGTTTGGTTTAATATGAGCTTGTGGCTTTATGGGACCATTGATTTCACAAGAAAAAAGTTGGTGTAGCTTTAATTTTTACATTTAAGATCGCTTC
Source organism: Prunus mume (assembly GCF_000346735.1). The sequence goes on from NC_024132.1 coordinate 2,514,666, forward strand.
CTCTCTCTCTCTCGTGAATGAAGGAGGCTGTACTATATATTGTAGGCCAGTGTAAAGCTTAGTTCCTTTGAGAGTGAACTTAGCAAATAAGATAGCCTTAGAGAGGCTTAAATATGAAAGGGTTCACTTAGCCAACCCCAATTAGTTGATATTAATCTGTAGTTGAGTTGATTTTGCGGCTTGTAAATCTTTGAAAATTGTACCATTTCTATCATATAACCACCTACATCTATTCACGTTTAGTTTTAGTTATATGGGAGATGAGATAATGGATGTTAGTGGCAACCTGCAAAATGTTCAATGCCAGTAAAGCTTTGGTTGTAGTAGATGCAATGCAAGGGTCTGATTGTCTAGGTAAGAGTTCCAGTCTTAAGAAGTTGGGAAAATAGAATTAACTGAGAAGAACGAGAGATAGAACTTTGTAGGTAGAAATAGTTTTCATGACTCTCATCCAACTGAAATGGCTAAATCCCCTATGGTGTGTGTCGAAGGTCAATGTTACCCCTAGGGTGTTTTTAATTTTTAAAATAAATACCCTTGTGATTAAGCCTGTTACCAATCTCAAACTGAATGGAACTTTTCGTCCAATTGTGTCCATGTGCACATCACATGCAGGGAAAAAGGTTTTTTTTAGGCCTGACAGGGGTCAATGACTTGAAAGGATTCTTTTACTCCTGAACATGAGGCGCACATGGGCACAATTAGACTGAAATTTTGATTTAGACTGAGATTGGTAGCAGGCTTAACCACGATGGTATATCGAAAGTTTTTTTCACCACAAGGGCAACATTGACATATGACCTACAACACATGGATGATTTGTGCACTTTGCTAAACTGAAATTGATTAAGTTTGAAAGAGTCCACATGGAGCATGGGGTTGGTTGTACTTTGGAAGTTGCATGAAGTTTTTTCTGGGAAAGATCAGAAGTTTATTAGGGGTAATGGGTAAGGTCATATAAGGTCAATAAATTGCATATTTATTTAGTTCATGAATAATTCATTTGGAGTAATGGATAAAGTCAGATTCATTAACCAATGAGTCTGTCATTCAAGAACCAACTATTCAGTTTTCTAAGATCAATAAATGGCTGTGTTGGCTGTAATTCATGAAATCTTTCATCCCACTGAATCTTAGCTCTCCCCTTTCATGCCTATATAAAAGGGAGGTGGTTTGTAGAAACTTTCTTTCCATTGTTTCATCGGTTCTTCACTTTAGAGCTTCGTTAGTAAAATACTAAACGGGAAAAATATGAATAACATACATACCTTTATTATTGAGCAAAGTCTTTTAAAGAAATACGATGAAAATTTTGGCCCTTATGTAGGATTTTAATATTATTTATTTAAATTTTTTGATGTATAGTCTTTTTATTCAATAATGAGGGAGCTTCAATTGAGCGATCTCTCAAATGAGCTTATTTAGGGACAGCCTTGTAGGATTCACTCCCCATTTGTTTTTCAGTGATCTGACCGTCTGATTTTCAAGTCTTAATTCATAAATCATCTCTGCAAGAAATCACCAATATCGGAAAATATTTAACCATTGGATCATAAGACAGTCATTTACTGTATCTTGAAAAAACAATATTCGTCTATTTCATCACAACTAGATGTCCTGATGTTTTACGATTTGCCTAATTTTTTTCAAGGATGATCTATGAATGAAGACATGAAAAATAGACAGTTTGAATCATTGAAATGCAATGTGGAGTGAGCCCTACAAGGTGTCCCTCAATAGAAGGGGACTCATTCAATTAAATGTAAAAAATACGTGTTTAATACGTAAGTTTTGTCCGTGTTATTTAAAAACTTGTAAAAAATATGGGTATTGAACATGAAGAATATATACGTACATGCATGTATAATACTTGTATCGTACATTTGCTTTTTTTAAAACGTTTATTTTACCGTATCTTTGTGAAGTGTACGGAAAATGAAAGTATTTTGAAAAATACCTATAAACATGTAGGATACGCGAAGTTACTAACTAGGCTTGAGAGTAGAGAGATTCATTTGTGAAAGAGAAAGAACAAGAGTCTTTTACAAAGTAGCCTCCTTACAAGTGAGGGATTATCCAAGAGTGTGTATTCTCTTTAGAATGTAATCTTCTGTGCCCAGAAAATTGCCAGTACACAACAATCCCACAAGATTTTAGAGTTTTTCCCGTGTACAATTTTTCCCAATAAACAAAGATGCACAGGAATATGGAATCATCCCAGCTCAACCTCGCTTCTAAAACAATCTAAACCACAACCTCAAGATAAAACACACAACTCTTGGGCCACTAAGCCCTCAAGATCCTCTCATTTGTAGTGTCGATATGATTGATAAAATGATCTGTAGGTATATATTCTAGGTATACTTTGGTTGAGCAGGTGAAAGTTTGGCAATATGAGGGACATGTCAGCATGGAGTGCAAGCGTGGGGCTCATCCCTGGATTTAATAGCTATTTGATATTTTATTTGCCCCTAGACTTAAAGCCATGCGATTTCTTATCATCTTAAACAGTAAACTGAACCATGGTATCTATTAACCCAAGTTACTGTTCAACATCTAACGGTGGTATCACAACTAAGCTCATCATTGTTGGGTGACTCTTTCCGCCCTCAAATTTTTTTTTTCCCTCAGTTTCTTATATATTCGTCCACTCAAAATTTTAATGCTTTTCGAATTCTCATTTTGATTGGTTGTCTACTATTTTTGTTTTGTCTATATCTATGGTGTTGTGGAGAGCTTGTTAAAATGTACTAGTTAGAGCGGAAGCTTCATCACTTCATTCAAGATCAATATCTGTAACAGCCAAAAAGTTAGAAAGAAGATATGAAATGTCAAAAAAAAAAAAAGAGGAAAAGCAGCACCTTCCCCCTGTTAATATTAGCATGAGGTTGAAACAGAACCAGAAAACCTTACTAAAACAGGTATTATAAGATTTTAATCACTTGATTGTGCTTCTTAACATAAATTGAAGGCTTTACCCTGTTTAGTATTGCACCTCTGAGAACAACTTTGGATGGAACCATTTCTGATATATGTTTTGACATGTGTATATCCCTTAACTTTATGTCCTAGAGTTGTCTTTTGCTGTCTTGGTGATTATTAATTATTTTATAAAAAATAAAAATAAAAATAAAAACTAAACCTTCAAACATTGACCATAAGATTTTAGTTGACTGAGCTTGTCAAAGGAAATTTCCCACTATTTGTTGCCTACTCTAACTTAATTAGACTTATCTGATTTTCCTTATTATAATGATAATAATCAGAAATGTGTTGAAAATAATCTTTCAGGGTACAGAAGATGATATTGTGAATTGGTTACATGGCGATGCGCTGTGGAAAATGGCAAGGGATGCATATGAGCCTTTGTGGATTAAAGGAGGTGGACACTGCAACCTGGAGCTTTACCCTGATTACATCCGCCATCTTTGCAGGTTTATCCAAGAAATGGAGAACATAACCACAGAAATCCGTTTAAGAAAGATTTGGCAAAATATGCGTACACAGAAGAGATCAAGTGCCAGTTGTGCAAAGTGCTGTAGAATTAAACTCTGCTTACCCAGGTGCCCTGAATGTAGAAGACCGAAGTGTGTAAAATGTTGTTCATGGCAGCTAAAATGCCCTGCATGTTGGAAGCCTGGCTGCGTAAAATGTTCCTGGCAACCAAAATGCCTAAAAGGTGCAGAACCAAGCTGCTGCATTAGATGTTTTCACTGGCGGTGCTGCATAGGAACGCATAGCGGATTAAACGGGAAGCAGGATGGCTGATGGTAACAATGTGCTTGTATAGGTTTCTGATCTGCTAACACCCTTTCTCATGTGCATTAGTGTTGGAAACAGGAGGAAGTAGTTGTCTGATGGGTTTTACTAATACATACAATTGATTAGTCTCTTGATGCTGCTCCTTTTTGCCTTTTTGATGCTCAGATATTATATGGACTTTTTGGGTTTCTGTTTTCGTCCACGGGAGGGATTCGAATTTATACCTCTTCCAATTTTGGGGAGTGCAGTGCTACTAAACCTAGAGTTAGTTCTACGGTCTCTCTCGGGAAACATTCTGAGTTCAAGTGATGTTTCTGCACAAGTCCGTCCTTTCGAGTCGAACGCTTCACCAAATATAAAAATGCCAAAAATACCCTTACTCATGATATACAACTGGCTTATTTAGAATCCTATCCAAAAAGGTTATCATTGTAAATTAAAAGAGCAGCTCACAAAAGAAACCTATCTAGACACCCTTTATTCATACATGCCATATGAAATAGCTAACTGCACATAATTAATATATACAACTCAACATGCCCCCTCAAGCTGCTGAGTAATGATTTTGGGACATGTAACATATTTGTTTATATAGCTATTTGAATTTTTCAGTTTTTTGAGAGAGTTTTTCCTCTTTGAGAGGTCGAAGTTCCTACAGTCTCAATTCCTTCTTTGAGTCCTAGGATATTCTTTTCTTAGCTTATCATTTGTGTTGCCACAGTCCGTTAGACAAGGCTTGCTGTTTCATTGTTCTTGGTTATGGACGGTGATTTGAGTGCGATTCTTGAACGATATCAGCTTCATGACTATGAAGAAGAGGCGATAATTATTGGTGATGAGGTGAAAAGGGACGATGTTCAAGGGTCTGAGTTGTGTCTTCTTGGACAATTACTTACGTCTCGAGTTTTTAATCGCTCTGCTCTTAGTGGCACTCTTACTCAATCTTGGCGACTACAGGGATGTGTCAGGTTTATCGAAGTGGAAGAAAATGTTTTTCAAGTATTGTTCAATGGGGAGAAAAAAAGCTGAAATCAGTTTTGGAAGGAGGATGGTGGTTGTTTGACGTCCATATTTTCCTTCTTCAGCGATGGTGTACTGGACTCCAATTAGGGTCATTAAAGCTCACTTCTTGCCCTTTTCGGATTCAGTTTCATGATCTACCTATTGACCGTCGAGGGGAGAAGATGGTGGCACTCATAGGCAGCCGCTTTGGGGAGGTCTCGAAGATCGATTTGCGGAAGAACAAAATGGCTTTGTTCGTCAAAGATATATCAGGGTGAGGGTGGTAGTGGATACAAGTGAACCCTTGGCAAGAGGAGTGATGATCAATAGTGGGGGAGCTAAACACTAGATTCGTTTTAAATATGAACGTTTACCAATGTTTGTGCAAGATGCGGTTTGCCGGGAGATGAAGCGAGGAGTTGTTCAACCAAAAACTTTGGATGTGGAATCCAATATAGCGATGATTTGCGGGCTGTCATTGTATCTAAAAGGGACACTTACGATTACCAGTGAGCTCTTTGAATTTTTCTTATGGCTCTTGGGGAAGTGGCGGGCTCAAATTCGCTCAAGGCAGTGATGGCGGCGGGCGAGTACCGGTGGAAGAACGGCGTGCTGGTAGAGAGGCATTAAATGGTGACCGTTTTGGTAAGGTAGTTTCTCATATGAACGTAAATGAGAATGATTTGGGGGAGGATAGTGGGGATGTTGGCATTAATGAGGCATTTCTCAATGAGTCAGGAAAAGAAAGTAACGGTTTGAAGAAAATTACCAAAGGAAAGAGTATTAATGCTGCACAATCAGGACATTCAAGTCATGGTTTCGATGCCAATTTAAATGGAGTGCTGCTATTTCCACTCACTTATCCTATTTTTCCACCCACTATGTAAATTTTAAAAAACACAATCCTATCTTTCCACCCATCATTATTCTTAAAATATCATTTAATTATTAATTCCAGCAAATTCTCATCTTTATGAAATTAGTATTAAATTAATTCAACTAATGCTCCCCCACCCACCCAACCTGATCAGCCACCCCAACCCCGCAGGCGGCAACCCCCCTCTACTCGCCAGAAATACCTCCTTTTCTCTCTCTTTCTTTTCCCACTCCCACAAGACAGACTAGATAAAAATTACGGCTACAAATCCTCTTCAAAGTCTAGAATCTCTAGAAATATCAAAAAAGGAAAACCTGTCAAAACAAATTGCGCTTAGAATTTTGCCTCTGTAGGAAGGGAGGGTCTGGATCAGTATTAACAAAAAATTCAGATTCTTTTTCCTCTCTTCCTTTTATGGTCTTACCCAAGTTTGCGAGAGAAGATGCATCTTTTCTTCCTCAGTATCTGAATCAGTGCCACCAAGTGGGAGTTTTTTGGATCGGCACATAACATATATATATATATAGAGAGAGAGAGAGAGAGAGAGAGAGAGATATATATATATATATATATATATAAAGGGGGATGTTAGTGGCATTTTTTTTAAAGGAATTGGGTAAGAGAAAGTGGAAGAGAGGAGTGAGAGGAGTGCAGTTATCTACTTCGAGCCAACCTCGCCAACCTTTGGCTCAAGAAGAAACTCTACAAACCTTGATTTTTGGGGTTTCAGGGCGGAAAAGAGTAATGCGGCAGAAGACGACGGAGACTTTGGAGGTGGAAGGGGGGAAGAGGAGGAAAACTGCAGTTTTAATCAAGGAAGGAGAAAAGGCTACAATACCAGTGACGGGGTCAACAGGGCTGCCCCGTCGCTCATCATGAATATTTTCGCTTCGAACGTACGTGGGCTTGGGAACCCTAGTACGTTCCTTGACTTGAGGTTCCTCCTCATATTAAAAGGGTCCGGTTTAGTTTTCTTATTAAAAACTAAATTATCAATGCAGCAAATGGAGCGGTTTAAGTTTTAATTGGGGTTTCATGGATGGGAGTATAGCTGTGGGACGTAGAGGTTTGAATGGTGGCTTATTGCTATTATGGAAAGTGGTGTACGAGTGGGAGAAGTCAGGAGGACGAGATTGAAGTAGATTGGCAGTGGATGCTTTCAAAGATGTGGTTAACAATTGTGCCTTTTGTGAGGTAAATTATATAAGGCCTCATTTTACGTGGTGGAATGGGAGGGAAGGCAATGTAATGGTGGAAGAACGTCTTGATAGAGCTTTGGTTACAGATGATGTTTTGGAGTTTTTTCCTCAAGCAAAGGTTGTTCACTTAATTTCTGACTCTTCAGGTCATTATCCAATCTCTCTGGAGTTAGGTCTCAATGAGAGCAAATTTTCTTGTACTAGGAAGGGAAGGCGTAGAGTTCATTTTGAAGAAGTTTGGGTGGAGGAGAGTTCTTGTAGTGATGTTATTATTGATGCATGGAACTCCAGAAATCTGGAGGAGGTCTCACTTTTACATAAGATTGAATTATGTGGACAACGGTTGGATTGCTGGAACAATAATCGTTTTGGCAATATTCCAAGACGGCTTAAACAGGTACACAATGTAATTCAAACGATTGGGCTTAGAATGTGCATGCTGAAGTTTGAGAATTTTAAATTGTGTTTTGATAGGTTGAAAAATTCAGTTAAGTCCGTTTTTCAGGAAAGACTCTGGCGAAATTTTAGTAGAAGTCTCGGTCCTCTTTTTCAGGGAAGAGGATGTTTGAAATTAGTAAGTGGGCTCGACATTGGTTGGATTTCGGAAAAACCACAGGATCCATCTCGGATTCCGAGGAATTCAGGGCGAGTCCTGTCAGTAGTAGTTCGAAATGCCAATGGGGAATTAATGGGTGCCATGGCTAAACCGGTAATTAGTTGTCTTTCCCCTAAGGCTTTTGAAGCCTTGGCTATGATTGCAAGTTGTCAAATGGCAATAGATACCGGATTCACAAGGATGATTATTGAAAGTGATTGCTTGGAGGTGATTAACGTTGTAAACCGAACTGAATTTGATATGAGCATGGAAGGAGAGTTGATAAAGGAACTAAAAGAGTTACTCCGTCGTTTTGTATTTGTATCCTTGCAACATCAATCTCGTACATGTAATTTTGTGGCCATCAATTAGCCAAATTTGCTTTATCTTGTAATGAGATATGTTATTGGATGGAAGAGGGTCCTAGTTGGCTTCACTCTTACCTTTAGAATGATTTGCGTTCGTTATATTCTATTGATGAATAAATTCATTGGCCTTTGGCCTTTAATAATAAAAAACAAAAAAAACAAAAAAAACAAAAAAAAACAAAAAAACTGCGGAGTAGATATCAACCTCCAATTTTAACAATAATTAAAATTTTGGTTGAGTTGAGACATATTTGATTAGAATATCTTCAATCTTATCTTTTCAATAAGGATTACAATAAAACCTTTTGACAATCTTTCCTTAAGAAATATGTTTTACTTCCAAGTGTTGCACTGGATTATGAGCAATATTAGTTGTTGTCTCTTGTTATCACCATATAATTTCATAAGCCCTACAATGCCAATATGATCATTAACCACAATAACTCTTATACACCAAACTAGATCTAGCAACTGCCCATTGGTTTTTGCGTCATTGACAAATAATTAGGTTTCCACCAACAAATGTGCAATATTATAAAGTTGATCTTTGGTCTATATAGCCAAATATCAAGGTACGTGTTTTAAGGGTTTGAATTTGAAACCATTAGTATGTAAATTAAGACTCTTTTTCATTAAGCTAGACGCGTTTCAATCTCTTACTCTGTGTGTTGGTTGTTGGTTAGGATTAGTAATTGTTGTATTTTGACATATTCCATACCAGCTCTGCTCACGCTTTCTTGATTTGATATTTTTTATTTTATTTTTCACTAGCCATGCAAGACTTTCTAGAGATTATCTTGTTTTTCTTTTGGCCATAGGTGTGATATTAATAAAATACTCATTGACTGATGTGTGAACACCTGATTCCTAACCTTCCGTGTGCAAATGATCACCACCGGCAGAAGAAAGAATGTTCGTATAAGCTCTGAACTCGAGGACTTTTCAACTTGACAGCTTCCTCCATTTTGGCTAATCCTTCTTAAATAATAATCCAACAAATTACGTCGTTTAATTATAGTAACCAAGCAATTCTTTGATATTATCGTCACTCTGGCGACATGGCACTTTGTCCTTGAAAGTAGTTGAGGACTGAAACATTCAAGAGAGAAGCCGAATTCTTAGCAGATTCATACTATAATTAATTTTTCTTTTTACATTTTTTAGTAAAGAGGAGGGCTAATCGGTCGTAAACACTAATAATAAACAAGTTGACTAGAACGTATGTGCTTTTTATTTTGCACCCGAATTCGAATCCCTATTCTCATCATTTTGATTAGAATAAAATAGATTATTATTGTATAAGAAAAAATGAATTGATTCACAGCAGCAGGGCATCCCAAATATGAAAACCCAAAGACTAATAGAAGCCATCATATCAGCAGCAATTTGACACATTTAATTCACGAATTTACTAACTATATTTTTTTTCTCGACTATTTAAAACAAACATGATCTCCATGCTTTCAAAACCGAAAAAAAGAAAAAAAATTGTATTGACTTTCAATCAATTTAAACAACTACCCTTTGAAATCCAACCCGAATCCTCTCCCTTGATCCAGCCTCCAGGTCATCATTAAACTTTGAATTCTGTGAAGTCATTCACGTGGTGTTTGTTTTATTGGACCAAGTAACTGAAGTACCGAACAAAAGCACTTGTTTTTTTTCTTTTTTTCTGGCGAACACAAAAGCACTTATTTCCATTATGCGCTGCTGGAATCACGGCAGATTGAGTTCTCTCCTCTCATGCTCCCACAGGCCAAAAAGCAATTGGAAACTCGAATGGATGGATGGATGAAAAGTTTCACATACGAAAACCACACCGATGGCTTTACATGGAGAAAGATTTTTATGCAACAGGACTAACACCTTTTTTTATTTTCAGTCAATAATACAATGACATGTAAGATAATTTTTTCAAAACTTTCGTTACGATAACACTAACCTTTAATTACTATAATAATTAATAAATTAAAATAACAAGATTAAATTATTAAATTGAATAAATTAAAATTAATGATGTGAAATTGCCACTTCATGTAGTATCAAATTATGGTAACAAAATATGATGCATGCACCAAACCGAGCATTACACATGCATGAAAAAAATGAAAAAAGGACCTAAACTTAAAGGCTATAAACTAAAGTGAACTTAACAGAAAAAAGAAAAGTTGCTCGTAGCACTTGCAACTTAGATCTCCAAATTTCTCTTGGCTAGGATCTACCATTGATATTGAAGAGCTCAATAATTTCCATGCCACTGCCATCATTGTCTCCACAATATGAAGTTGTGAATGTCGACGTCCTTACCTAACTTGATATATGTGCATTTTAGCAATTTTAACACGTATTTTTCTGTTATTGTTCGTCTTCAATATGATTACTGTATTTTATGTTGTCCGATATCAATCAACTTATGACTTCACTTCAGCAAAAGAGACTCTTTTATTGGCAAGATAGTTTATTTTGTAATTTCATGGTCCAAATTTTTATTAAAGTTGTTTACTAAACTATGTGGAATCGGGATAGGAATTAATTGTATTGATTCCGTAAGTTGTTTACGAAAATGCACTTGTTCTAAATAAATTATTAGGTTAAGGTGGTGCTAAAATATGATACTTGGTTTGAATACTTCAGGTTAATTGTATTCTTCTCTATAAGAAGGTATATATAGAAGTTTACAAGGGTGCTTTACAAAGAAATAGATACAGTAATCAATTAGGAGAATATCTCCTAATTATACAGGATTGTCAACTATATGAAAACAAGGAAGTAAATCACCTAATTAACTTAGGAAATAAATCTCCTTGATTTGTTAGGTTAACTCACATCAACACTCCTCCTCAAGTTGGCGCATACACGTCACCAATACCCAACTTGGTAAGTGAGTCATAAAATACTCGTCCACAGACAGCTTTTGTCAAGACATTGGCTACCTGATCTTCTAATTTTACAAATGGTAGGCAGATGATTTTGTTCTCAATTTTTTTCTTTGATGAAATATAAATCCACCTCAATATGTTTTGTTCGATCATGTTGAACTGGATTATGAGTAATATCGATTGCTAACTTGTTATCACAATGTAACTGCAAGGGCTTTTCTAGTTTAAAACCCAATTCTATCAAGAGTCCTCTGATCCACAATAATTCACAAACTACTTGAGCCATATCTCGATACTCTGCTACTGCACTAGACCAAGCAACCACATTTTATTTTTTACTCTACCAAGTGACTAGGTTACCTTTAACGAATGTAAAGTAACCCGATGTAGAGCATCTATCTGTAATGGAACCTGCCTAATTAGCATATGTATATCCAACAATTTCGATATTTCTATTCTTTGAGAACATTAATCTATTCCTAAGGGCTAACTTTAAGTATCTTAAGATCCAATCTACAGCATTCCTATGAGAAACACTAAGTGAATGCATAAACTAACTGACCACACTCACATCATATGCAATATATGGTCTTGTGTATGCAAAATATATCAACCTTCCAACAAGGTATTGATATTGTAATCAATTAGGAGAATATCTCATAATTATACAGGATTGTCAACTATATGAAAACAAGGAAGTAAATCACCTAATTAACTTAGGAAATAAATCTCCTTGATTTGTTAGGTTAACTCACATCAACACTCCTCCTCAAGTTGGTGAATGCACGTCACCAATGCCCAACTAAGTGAGTCATAAAATACTCGTCCACATACAGGTTTTATCAAGACATCCGCTAACTGATCTTCTGATTTTATAAAGGGTAGGCAAATGATCTTGTTCTCAATTTTTTCTTTGATGAAATGTTGATCCACCTCAACATGTTTTGTTAGATCATGTTGAATTGGATTATGAGTAATATTGATCGCTAACTTGTTATCACAATGTAACTGCATGGGCTTCTTTGGTTTAAAACCCAATTTTGTCAAGAGTCCTCTGATCCAAAATAATTTACAAACTCCTTAAGTCATACCTAGATACTCGGCTTCTGCACTAGACCAAGCAACCACATTTTACTTTTTACTCTACTGAGTGACTAGGTTAATTCCAACGAATGTAAAGTAACCTGTTGTAGAGCATCTATTTGTAATGGAACCTGCCCAATCAACATTTGTATATCCAACAACTTCGATATTTCCATTCTTTGAGAACATTAATCCCTTCCCAGGGAAGTATCTTAAGATCCAATCAATTGCATTCCTATGATAAACACTGAGTTAATGCATAAACAGACTAATCACACTCACATCATATGCAATATCTGGTCCTATGTGTGTAAAATGTATCAACATTCCAACAAGGTGTTGATATTGTTCCTTATTGGTTGGTACTTAGTCCATATCTTCACACAATTTGTGATTCATCTCAATGGGTGTGTCGGCAATCTTACATCCTAGAATTCCTGTTTCAGTGAGTAAATCTTTCACATACTTCCTTTGAGATAGAAAAATACCAATTTTTGACATTGCTATTTCAATTTTGAGGAAAAATTTCAGAGCACCTAAATCCTTCATTTCAAATTTTTGAGACAAATACTTTTGTAGTTTCTGTTACTCTCCTGTGCCATTTCCAATAACGACCTTGACATCCACATAAACAATTAATACAATGATTTTTTTTTTCCATCACGCTTCAAGAATATGGTGTGATTTGAATTACTCTAAGTTTATCCAAAATTCTTCATGGACTTAGTAAATCTTCCAAACCATGCTCTCTTTGGGAGACTGTTTTAACTCATATAATGACTTTTTGAACATGGAAACTTGATTTTTCTTGTTATGAGCTAAAGTATTTCCTGGTGGTAAATCTATGTATACCTATTCTTCTAAGTCTTCATGTGAGAAGACATTTTTAACATCGAAATGATGTAATGGCCAATCTAGATTTGCTGCTAGACATAGTAGGACTCTGATAGTGTTGAAATGGGCCTATTTGTGAAAAACCCTAAAATGGAAAAAGAAAAAACTACATAAAACACCCATATGGTCATTTTCAAGTTCATACCCACCTTTAAGGACATTTACGACTACATACTCAAACCCCCGAAAAACCTACTTGGCGAGTTCAAATGAGAGAAAAAAAAAAAATAGAGAGGTGGTGGAAATAGGAATGATGAGATGGGAGTGGGGGAATTGGAATGGGGTCGGGGACTATGAGATTTTTTTTTGGGGGGGAGGGGGTGTGAGCTGGTTTGCTTTTTTTGTTTCTTTACTTTTTCTTTTTGATTTGATTTTCTTTTATTTTTTTGTGTTGATTTTTTTATTTGATTTTCTTTTTTAGTTATTTTAAAGATATAATTTTTTATTAATTTTTTTTTGTTTACATGGAAGTCCATGTCATTAAAAAATGGGTCTCACATTTGACAAGTAAGCATTTAACAGATTAACTAACGGTTTGTGTAACAGATGAGGTAAATTTATAGGTTTTCCGGAGGTTTGAATATGTACTCACAAATGTCCCTAAAGATTGTTATGAACTTAAAAATGACCTTATAATTTGGAGAGTTTTATGTAGTTTTTCCACACAAAAAAATCTAATAAAATTCCAAATTTCCATAAGAGGGTGACACGTACTTATAGAATAATTTTTTCTATTGAATATAATGCTCAATACTGTGCAGTTTACCTCGGATATTAGATATTATTCCACTAGATATTTTTAACTTGGGCTTTTGATTTGGATCGGTTCGGTATAATTGGTACTCTTTATATATATATATATATATATATTTCCAGCACAAACGCCCACCCCTAAATAAAATATATTGTCTCTCCTTTCACTTGTTATAAATTTTCTTTTTATTTACCCTTGCATTTATATATTCTTCTCTATTTTAATATTTTCCATTGAACATTTGTACAAGAAAATTTTGTCATCCGAAGAGCCATTTCACGCAAGGGGTTGAATTTACATGTTTTGGCTGACTGGATGGAGTGTACACGCAGCGTGCAAATACAACTTTAAACAGCTCATATTCAAACAGGGTAAAGATCCTCTGCGACAACATCACCACCCCATCAAGAAAGACCCACAAAAATACCGACACATGCTTTGCCTTCTGAACTGATCAGGCAGGGCAAGATGAACTTCACTGCGCTGATGTAATATATATTATTATTAATGACAATTTGTTTAGTGTTGTTAAAATAGTATGACCAATTTATGCTTTTTATTTATTTATTTAAGAAATATGACCAATTTATATTAACAGCAAGGAAGGTGGTAATTAAAACTCAGAAAAAATTTAGTGGTTCTAGTATTATTATATAAAAGATAACAAAGTAATCGCCATTATAGTACGTGAGATTACTTTAATTATTTTTTACGATAATAATGATGATTTGTAATTAAAATAAATAAATAATTATAATGAGGATTCTTTGCCGATCTTAACAAACAGTAAATGAAGTATTTTTGCTCACCACGATAAATAAAACCTAATAAGGAAAACTACTAAAAATGATGATGATTTTAGTTATTGTCGTAATATATTGTGTGTTTAAACAAATTAATTTTTTAGAGATACAATAGGAATTTCAGTCATCATTTTTAAAGGATCACAATACAATTTTGTGATGTAGGGTTGTGATGAAACCGGTTGTAGTAAGAACCCAAATTCCGACCGCAGGGGAATCTTACATCCACACCGCGTAAAAACTGGAATGTACAAAAGCGACCACAATCCGACCCCCGAAATTCCCGATATGTCCCCTATAAAACCCAAAAACAAAACCTCAACCATTACCGTTCTTCACATAAAACAAGCACAAGACGAGCTTCCTTCTCTCCATCTCCCCCGTTGTCTTTCACTGCCAATTGTGACATTCTCTCTCTCTCTCTCTCTCTCTCTCTCTCTGACTACTTCTCTGCAAAAATAAAAACACCACCATACCCAAAAAGGAAACACATGGACACATAAGACGACCTCATTGCTAGAAAACAAAGGTAAACAAACCTTCCAAAACCCTCAAAACCCATTTGATAAAATGATGATCATGAGGTGTATTGGAGGGCCGGCATTGGGTTTGAAAAAGTAGTGACGAGGGTAGGGAGGCTGGACTTGGTCTTGTGTTTCTTGCTTTGCTTTGCTCTGGGCGGCGCATTTGAAAGTTTCTTACACTTTGTGTGTGGCTTTGTATTTGTATAAGAATTTGGTGAAGACTGAAGAGGGTTGGTGTTTAATAGGTAAGCTTTTGACGAAAAACTCTCCATCTCCCTGTGATTGCTTTATGCCTTTTTATTTTATTTTCTTTGTTTTAGAGCAAGGGAGACACTGTATTTTTTAATAGCTTGATTTTCTCTGTTTCTTCCGGAGCGAGAGAGAAACAGAGTTTTGAAGAGACAGTGAGATTTTATTATTTTTTTGTTTTGTTTTGTTCCTCTAGTTCTGAGACTACCGAGTAAGCAAAGCAAAATTTTAATCTGTATATTTCATTTGTTGTCTATGAAAGAGGAGGGTTGGATTTGTGCTTGTGTTTAGCTATTTCAAATTTTAATCAATTTCGGATGTGCCATGACTTGCAGGTTGCGGTAAGCTTTATGGCATCTGGATCTCGCTTCAGTTTCTCAAGTGGATCCCCCAGGGTTCGCCATATTAGCCAAGCCAGCAATGATCTTGACAGTGAGATTGGGAGTGCTGATTTTGCTACCTACACTGTCCACATACCCCCTACACCTGACAACCAGCCCACCGGAATTTCGATGCAGCGGTCGACTTCTCAGAGGTTGGAGGACCAATATGCATCGAGTTCTTTGTTTACAGGTGGCTATAATTGTGTTACACGAGCCCAGTTGAAGGAAAAGGTGATTGAGTCCGAAACTAGCCATCCACAGATGACAGGAGCACAAGGGTCGTATTGTGCTGTGGAGGGTTGTGATGCAAAGGTTGTGACTGATGAGAGGGGGTTAGATATAGTTCCCTGTGAATGCAATTACAAGATTTGTATGGATTGTTATAGAGATGCTATAGCAAGTGGTGAGAGTATTTGTCCTGGCTGCAAACAACCGTATAAGGAGCAGCAGCTGGACATGACCGAGTATGCTTTGGCGAATCGGCAGCCTTTGTCTCTGCCATCTACAGCTGGGATGTCAAAGATGGAGAGGAGGTTATCGTTGATGAAATCAAAATCTACAAAGTCAACAGCATTGATGGAGAGTCAGACTAATGACTTTGATCATAACCAATGGTTGTTTGAGACAAAGGGGAGTTATGGTTATGGAAATGCTATGTGGCCAAAAGATACTGCCAATGGAAGTGATGATGGAATTAGTGGTGATCCTAATGTGTTTCAACATAAGCAATGGAAGCCACTTACGCGCACGTTGAATATCTCTGCTGCAATTCTCAGTCCATATCGGTAAAACTGTTTGATCCTCTCTGTTTTTCTGCACTGCTTATTTCTTGCCACTCTTTTTGCTACTTGTTTCAAAGTGGTATTTTTGGAGATTTTCCTTTCATCGTTATTTGTGAACCCACAGAATTTATTGCATATAAGCTTAGTTAGTACTGCTTGCTTTATAAGCTTACACTCTTTAATTTTTGTTGGATATAATCTCAGGCTCCTAGTACTTGTTCGAATGGTGGTCCTTGGATTATTTTTGCAATGGAGAGTCAGAAACCCTAATGACGATGCAGTCTGGTTGTGGGCTATGTCTGTAGTTTGTGAGTTCTGGTTTGCCTTCTCTTGGCTACTGGATCAGCTTCCGAAGCTCTGCCCCATCAATCGCATTGCTGATGTTGATGTTTTGAAGGAGAAATTTGAAACACCGAGTCCCAATAATCCCACTGGAAAATCTGATCTCCCAGGCATAGATATTTTTGTATCTACAGCAGATCCAGAGAAAGAACCACCTCTTGTCACTGCAAACACCATTCTATCGATTCTTGCAGCTGACTACCCTGTTGAGAAGCTTTCTTGTTATGTTTCTGATGATGGAGGTGCACTTTTGACCTTTGAGGCCATGGCAGAAGCTGCAAGTTTTGCCAACTTGTGGGTCCCTTTCTGCCGGAAGCACGATATTGAGCCAAGGAATCCAGAATCTTACTTCAATCTGAAGAGAGACCCTTATAAGAATAAAGTGCGCTCAGATTTTGTCAGGGATCGCAGGCAGGTAAAGCGTGAGTATGATGAATTTAAGGTAAGGATTAATAGTCTTCCTGATTCAATCCGGAGACGTTCCGATGCCTTTAATGCTAGAGAGGAGATCAAGGCTATGAAAAAGCAGAGAGAGAATTCAAATGACGAACCAGTGGAGAATTTAAAGCTCCCAAAAGCTACTTGGATGGCTGATACAACCCACTGGCCTGGCACTTGGACAGTTTCTGCGCCTGAGCATTCTAGGGGCGATCATGCCAGTATCATGCAGGTAGATATAAGTTCTATTGGTTTTGTAGAATTCAGCAAGTTTCTCTGATATGCATTCAGATTGAATTAAAATTTGCTGGTTAACAAGTTTATCTGTACCATGTGTAGGTGATGGTGAAACCTCCCAGTGATCAGCCACTAAATGGCACAGCAGTGGATTCAAATTCCATGAATCTAAGTGAGGTTGACATTCGTCTTCCCATGCTAGTTTATGTTTCTCGTGAAAAGCGGCCTGGCTATGATCACAACAAGAAAGCTGGTGCCATGAATGCACTGGTTCGTGCCTCAGCGGTCATGTCCAATGGCCCCTTCATTCTCAACCTTGACTGTGATCACTACATCTACTACTCCCAGGCATTGAGAGAAGGCATGTGCTTCATGATGGACCATGGTGGGGAACACATTTGTTACGTGCAGTTTCCGCAGAGGTTTGAAGGAATTGACCCATCTGATCGCTATGCAAACCATAACACTGTTTTCTTTGATGTCAACATGCGAGCCCTTGATGGGATTCAGGGTCCAGTATATGTAGGAACAGGATGCCTCTTTCGTCGGACTGCCCTTTATGGCTTCGATCCACCTAGCAGGAAAGAGCGTAATGGTTTCTGTGGTGGTTTCTTCACCAATCCCAAGAAAACTTCTTTGGTGGCTTCTGCCCCTGAAGTTGCCTCTCAAGACAGCCAATCAATTGAACTGGTAGACATGGAGGAGGAAGAAATGAGTCTTGCTCTTATTCCTAAAACGTTTGGAAACTCAAGCTTCCTTGTTGACTCAATCCGTGTGGCAGAATTCCAAGGTCGGCCCCTTGCTGATCATCCATCCATTAAACATGGACGTCCGCCGGGTGCTCTGACTCTTCCTCGGGAGCCTCTTGATGCATCAACAGTTGCGGAGGCAATCAGTGTAATCTCATGCTGGTATGAGGATAAGACTGAATGGGGCCAACGAGTTGGGTGGATCTATGGATCTGTAACTGAAGATGTGGTCACAGGCTATAGGATGCACAACCGCGGATGGAGATCTATTTATTGTGTAACAAAAAGAGATGCATTCCGTGGCACTGCCCCAATCAATCTCACAGATCGGCTTCATCAGGTTCTCCGGTGGGCCACTGGCTCTGTTGAGATTTTCTTTTCCCGCAACAATGCTCTGCTGGCCAGCTCAAGGATGAAATTTTTGCAAAGGATTGCTTACCTGAATGTTGGAATCTACCCTTTCACTTCCATTTTCCTCATTGTCTACTGCTTCCTTCCTGCACTCTCACTCTTTACTGGTCAGTTCATTGTTCAGTCCCTCAACCTAACCTTCCTGGTATACCTCTTGGGCATCACAGTGACCCTTATTCTTCTTGCCGTGCTTGAGATCAAGTGGTCTGGCATTGCACTAGAAGATTGGTGGAGAAATGAACAGTTTTGGTTGATCGGGGGCACAAGTGCCCATCTTGCTGCGGTGCTCCAAGGTCTTCTAAAGGTTATAGCAGGCATTGAGATTTCATTCACTTTGACATCAAAATCTGGAGGTGATGATGGGGATGATGATTTTGTTGATCTTTATGTCTTCAAATGGACTGCTCTGATGGTACCACCAATTACCATCATGATGACTAACTTGATCGGAATCGCAGTTGCAACTTGTCGAACAATATATAGTGCTGCACCAGAGTGGAGCAGCTTGCTCGGTGGTGGTTTTTTCAGCTTCTGGGTCTTAGCTCATTTATATCCCTTTGCAAAAGGGCTTATGGGAAGAAGAGGGAGGACACCGACGATTGTGTTTGTGTGGTCTGGTCTTCTAGCAATCACCATATCTCTCCTTTGGGTGGCTATCGACCCGCCATCTGGGAATAATCAAATTGGGGGCTCATTCCAGTTTCCATGATGCATGTACTCCACACATTATTTTGAAGGTACCTTATCTTCTGTCCATCTAAATGCTACTTTAAGCCAGCACCTGCAGGAAGTCGTATAGGGTCTCCCACTGAAATGTACATTTTCTAGCCATTTTTTGACTGATTTGAACTTCATATTCATAGGAAAAATGGATTCTATACATTTGTTGATACGAGTATTTTTTTTTAAGATTTAAAGTTACATGAAATACCATCACTAGAGCTGAGTAATTCCATGTGTTTGGCCTTGCTGTTGTTTTTTCCTTCTTGTTATGTATGCGTAGCTTCTCCGGAACTTAAATGGACCATACATTGAATTGGATTGTGCTGCATCCTCCAGTTTCATTTTATTTTTCTAAATGCACAAAAAGGATTTGGCTAAAAACAATTGCACAAAAGAAAATAGGTATTTGCGTTCATTTTTACGCCTGTTATCCATTTGTCAAGGACTTATTTTGGTTAGGCAATGGAATGTAAATTTTCACAAATTGTTTAAGCTTTTAGTTGTGGAAGAATTACATTAAATATTTCCATAAAGAACACTCTTAAATGGTGGTGAGCATTAGCAGCATGTTAATTGGTGTTGGACGAGTGTGATTTAGTCTACCTGTTACACGAGTCTAAAAAATTCAACTAATTCAATGTCCATTAATATGATTAATATGGTGGTAATGCTCGCCGCCAAGAGTGGTGAGGAAAAATAGTGTCATTGAAATCTATGTGGTCAACTGATTTGGGTGGGATTGTTGAAGTTGATAGATTATTAGTGACCATATCGATAATTGATTACCCACTTTAAACATTTCATTTTCATGGAGCACAAATCTATGTGGTCAACGGTAAAAAAAGAAACCTTGCATATGTTTTTGTTTCCTATTCCCAAATAAGGAATAGTGAGGATTTGGATTAAGGTTTCCATTTCCTAATTTTAAGATTAAAAAGAAGATTTTAAAAAAGAAAGTCAAATTCATTCAGTCTTAAAATTAATAACTCTCAATTACCTACTTACATTTAGATTCTGATACGAAAAATCCTATACAAGTTTTTAACTGGCAGCAGCAATCCCATTGGAAAGCAAAATCCTCTGTTCTCTCTGTTTTCCTCTGTTTTCTAACAGAACTCCAGCCAGCAAAGACACAGAAGTTGCAGCTCTACCACGAGCACCTTAAGTCTTTCTTTTAATTTTTGTGGAGACTTGGGCAGCAAGCAAAGCACCCAATCCCAATTGCAAATGAAATCATGACTCTATCAATCTAATAATTTGGCTTCGAGATATAGAAAAGTAAAGAAGCCATAGAATGCTTAGTAACCAAGGCTAAAACCCATGTCACAAAACAAAACCAAATAACATAAAATATCCAGCAACCTCATAAACACTTCAAAAGTTAAAATACTATATTAAGATATGTTTATGGTTTTAATAGAAAGGGGGAAAACTGTGAGTTCTAATAAAGCAAAATAGAAAGTAAATGCAATAAACTTGAATAAAATTTTCAATCTCGGGTACGAGACATTATATCTTTGTAAAATTCTTCTTGCAGATCCATCTCTTCCTTGTTCTCCTCAAGCTGCATTTTTATCCTCCGTTTTAAAATGCGATTTTCCTCCTGCACCTTCTCGAGCTTGTCACGAAGTATCTCATTAGTCTGTTCAGCATCTTTTCTAAGCCTCTGTTCTATAGGAAGTTTGTCCTTCAACCAAATAACCTGTTGGCTGTCCGCACTCATTTGCCTCATTGGGTGTAGGACCACCTCTTGGTAAGATCTCAGCTCAAATTTCAGCTTAGATTTCTCCTCTGTATGCTGGTTGAAGATATCCAAGTCTCGTTTCATTGCCATGTAACCGTAAAGCTGTCGAATACCACCTGCACGAAACAAGATAGGACCACAATCCCAAGTATCCCTGCCTAATCCTTGCATTGCAAAATTCTTGTGCAGCAGCTCAGCCTCAAAATGGCCTATTGCCGAGGCCTCAAAAATCAAAAGGCTCATCCCACAGTGTCCCTGCGGACCATACGAGTGTCGAGTCTTCAAATAAGGATAAGATCCGAAGTATTCAGCAAGCTCCTCGGTTCCCATACCAATCCACTTTCCACTTTCATCCTTTTCAAGTCTAGTATTCGTGATGACAACCATCGGAGGCCAGACAATTTTGGAATCCTTTTCCTCATATTTTAAACCTACCCATTTACCAAATACTTCACCCGCAGCCACAGATTGAGTCATAACTCCTCTCATCTGCAACTCCACATCCAAAAGTTTTGCAAATTCTCTGTGGAGCTTCACCCTATTTGATCCTTTTGTTTCGGCATGTCTCTTCAGGGGCTGCACGCCTTGGTACCAGTCAATGGCACCACGACCACCTTTGCATGCAGGACAGTGCCACTGTCTATCAGGATTACCAATCTCACCCCCACTTAAACCATCCAAATTTTCAAAGAATTTCTTGAACCATCTATTTTGCTTCCGAGTGCCGTGACTCTTTTCACTTGAATCCGAGTCAAACTCATCACTGAATAGCTCATCATCGTATTCATCAGTATCGCTCATATGATCAGAGTTGTCATCATCATTATCATCAGCGAGAGCAGCAGCCACATTGTTGTCTTTTTTACCAGGTCTAGATTGCCAATTCCATCCATGGTCCAGGGGAGGGGGAATCGAATGTTGCCGGGCCAAAAAGTTGCTTCCAAAACCACCTGTACTGTTAGGCTGCTGCCTTGCATTTCTTCCTCCAGCTGGTTTTTGAGAATTAGCAGTTTGTGAACCACCAGTTCCATTTCGCATACTTGGCTTCTGAGCATCATGTGCCGGTGCCCACGCCTTATAATTAGAATTTTGAGGACCCAATTGGACTTGTTTTGCAGCACTGCTACCAGCTCTGTTCTTGGATTTTCTGGAAATTACCGCCCACTCTCCATCGTCTTGTGCCGAGTCCAGGCTAATGTCTGCTACACCATGGCTCAACTGCTTAACCTTCGGGCTATTGACGTCACGAACTTCCTTCCCTTTGGAATTTCCACCACCTCTTCTTGAACTCATCCTGGACAACAACCCTTTCTCTTGAGGGACCAAAAAGTTAAAAAACACTTCAAATAGAAGATCTAATACCTAGTAAGGGACATAAGTGCCCTGAAATCTCAGATTATAAATAGAAAACTTGATAAACCTAGAGCAAGGCTGTAAGACTTTTGTAGGAAATCTGAATGAAAACCCATAGAAAATCATTCTTAATAAAATTCTGCAGATAATCAACATTCTTAATAAACTTCTGCAGAAAATCAACATTCTCAATAAACTTCTGTAGAAAATCAACATTCTTAATAAACTTCTGTACAAAAATCAACATTCTTCATAAACTTCTGTCATACCCAATTCATAAATAATGAAAGAAAGACAAAAATTCTGAAAAACCGAATTTTTAATACATTCAACATAATTAATGAAAATGAACATTAGAATCATTTAAAAAAAATGGTATAAACCCACATTTTGGGGAGCATGAATCCATTCAACGAAACAAAATAAAATATAAAAAAACATAAATCAAAACATCCGAAGTTGGGATTGCTCCCATGAACGCGATCAATAGTATGACCAATATCAGCCATGAAACCATCCAGCAAAATTAAAACATTAATAAAAGAATAAACAATAAAGAAGGATGTACCTGATGCCAATGAGATTGCAAGAAACAAAAGATATTGGCGGAGCAGAGGAGGCGCCTTGCAAGATGAACTTCAACAGTCCACCTCTAGAGTCTAGACTCCAGAGACAGGGTGATGCGAAGAGTGTGTGGTGCCTAATCTGAGAAATAACTTTCGTGGGTGTATATATAACCTATGTCTCTATCTCTCTTCTCACATGATACAATCTCTTGTAATTTGGAAATATTGTACAACTCATGTGCCTATAACTATTGTGTCATTTTAAATATATGACCACGTAACAAGGACCAATAACCTAAATCCATGTCATACAATTCGTTTCTTTCTTCATTTGATACACTCTCGTAATTTAGAAAAAAAATCGTGCAATTAGTAATTGTTGTGTCTTGTGAAATAGACGACCACGTAATAAGGACCAATGATATAAAGTCTTGTCATAAACACTCTGTCTTTCTTCACGTGATACATTCTCGTAATTTGGAAAAAAAATCGTGAGACTCGTAACTGTTGTCTTGTGAAATAGATGACCACGTAATAAGGACCAATGATATAAAGTCTTGTCATAAACACTCTGTCTTTCTTCACGTGATACATTCTCGTAATTTGGAAAAAAAAAAATCGTGAGACTCATAACTGTTGTGTCTTGTAAAATAGACGACCACGTAATAAGGACCAATGACATAAAGTCTTGTCATAGACACTCTGTCTTTCTTCACGTGATACATTCTCGTAATTTGGAAAAAAAAATCGTGAGACTTGTAACGGCTGTGTCTTGTAAAATAGACGACCAGGTAATAAGGACCAATGACATAAAGTCTTGTCATAGACACTGTGTCTTTCTTCAGGTGATACACTCTCGTAATTTGGAAAAAAAATCGTGAGACTCGTGTACTTATAACTATTGTGTCACGTGAAATATACGACCACGTAACAAGGACCAATGGCATAAAGCCATTTAATTATCAATCGCCAACCTTGACAAGAGTAATTACCGATGTTAAAGGTAAGTTTTTCTTGTTATATAAAGAAAGTATACAGCTCGTGTGCCCATAACTATCGTGCCATGTCAAATAGATGACCATGTAAGAGCATCTCCAATAGTAGTAGCAAATTAAATTCTTCAAATTAAAGTTTGTTGACCTATGTGGCAATTTGGAAAGGTTTATTTGCTACTTTAATAATTTGTGTCCCAATAGTCTCTCAATTCAATTAACGCAATATTATTGGAAAAGAAGAAGAAGGAAAAATACAAAAATATGTGAAGAAAGTCTATGTATTTATTATTTGAAAAGAAAAAGTGTAGGTTTTTATCATTTTCAATGTAGGTTTTGTTCTTCCAAAGAAAAATTAAATGTTTTGAAGAGCCAAGGTCAATATGTCAGACTTGAAGAGAGAGACATAGGTTGCAGCTTTGGTGACTGAGTTTGACAAGTCTATTGGAGGGAGTTTTGTTGATGTGGCTCACTTATTTTAGCATTCCAAAGCTGTTGAAGAGGCTATTGAAGATGCTTTAACAATAGAGGTGTCAAATGGACCGAGTCGACCAGCTTAAGTAAGGCCCCGCACGAAATGGACTGTATTTTTGGGCCGTGCCGCTGTGCCGGGATGAGGTAATTATGTCCAATAGGCGGGGCCAGTCCGTTTAAAGCTCATTTATGAAATTATACTTGTTTTATAGAAAAATCATACATAATATTATAATATTTATATGTTGAATTCAAGTCTATTTCTTTTCTCTAATAATATATGTTAAAATTTAATGTTTTATTTATATATAAAATAATAATTTTGTTTTTCATTTTCAATTTTTAAAACTCAAACAAAAATCTAGCCATTTTCTATTTAAATGTACTGTAAATAAAGTTATTGACTTTTTTTTTTTAAAAAAAAACAAATAATAAATCTTATTAGTATATACATAATTGTAAAAAATATTTAAATGAAGTTGTAAAAAAAAATTACAGAAAAAGAAGAAGCAATATATAAGTCAAATTTGGCGTGGGCCCGTATTTGCTTGTTTAGTGGCCCAGCATGAGCATGGCCCTTAAGCTAGGGCCCTTAGGCTCGCGCCATGGGCTCGGGTCAGGATTGATGATTTTCCTAATTGGGCGGCCTGGGCACAACTCGTTTATTAAATGAACAAACTCTAAATCAATCGGGCCAGCCAATTTGACACCTCTATCTAACAAGAACCAATGACATAATGCCATACCATCCTTAGTTGCCAACACTGATAAGAGTAGTTGCCCACATTGCATATACATTTCTCTCTTAATTTGAAGAAATTTGTATGGCTCATATGCTTATAACTATTATTAGCGGTAATATGGGCATTGGGAGAAGTCAAACTTGATTATTAATATGATAAGAGTGCTACACTTATCACATTATTATCCCACATTTTTATACCACATGATGTGGCATGTCCATATCATATGGCATATCAATTAAATTAATGAAAATTTTGATAAAAACCCAAAAAATGGGCCTACATTGATCCTAAAAAACCCAATGAGTTTTTCCCTATGAGTGCTTGCATTGTTGTGTTAATATCTAATTTTCTAATAAAAAAAAAGACATTAATTATGGTGTCAATCCTATAATTAGTATATATAATGTTAATTAATAATTGCCCTCTTAATGGAAGATGCATTTATTACTTCGTGAAAAAAAAAAGAAAAAATATAAAAAATTGCAGAATGCAATGCAAATTGATTATGTCAATGAAAAAGACATTGATTATAACCAAACAGTTAATTTTTAATTCCTTTTCATGCCATCTCTCAATTCAAATTGGACTCCAAAAATATAAAATCAAACAACGCATTCACACAATTTTCTCTTTGTCAATGGAAGCAATAACTTGCTTGAAGGGTTTCAAGAAGACCCCTTTTTGGCATTTGGTCCAGAGATCGGAGAGATACAGCAGCAAAAAGAAACAAATAGTTGGTGAGCAGCTTACTTTCGCCCTCGAAAACCGACCACTTTCATTAGTGGCTGTTTGGTTCATGAAATGTTTCTCAATTATATCGTGTCACACAAGCTTTCGAATGGTATATGAAAACATAAACATTTTTAAAAATGTCAGAGTTACGCTGCTACAAAGTAGCCTTCGAAATGGTACGAAATTATTCTGCCCAAGATAAGTAAAAAGTAATAAGATTTGCAATAATTTCCAAATTTTGAACAGAAAAAAGTCGGCACTTGTTGGTTTGTTTGTTGATGCAAGGTTCTCCGTCGTGTTTGGTTTACTGTACAACACCCACAATAAGTTTAAATAGACCGAAATGTGAAATCCTAAATGGAGAGAAGATGACATTTTTTGCAAAACCATGAATTTTAGGACTAAAAGAAGCTATTTTAATAAAATTTTCGTTTAAAGTTGTTCATGTGTGATGATCATATGTCACCAAATTTAATGAAAATTTTGTCATAATGCTATAGTAGGGACCAAATTTAAAAATTGAGAACTAAAACGTGGATTTAAAAAAAATTCAAGGACACATGTGATAAACCTCATTTTAAATAATTTTTTATATAAAAAAAGTGGGTCTCTTAAAAAACAAGAAAGAAAAAGGGCTAGCATTTTTATTACGAAAGGCCACTTTAAAAAGAAAAAGCAAAAGATGATTTGGTTATCCCATCCCATCTCACCCCAAGTATAAAAATATAAAATAAAATAAATCGGGTCTAGTCTAGTGAAAAAGAGGGAGAGAGAGAGAGAGACAAAGAGATATAGAGATAACAAGGGATATCGTCAATCTAGAAAAAAATAAATAAATAAAACAAAACTTTATGTTAAGTTTGATGTGTTATATTAGAAGTCGTTAGATTATTGATGTTAAGTTTTGACAAACCAAAAGTTTTAGGTTCAAACCCCGATAACACCCTTGGTAGAAATGAAAAAGAAACTCCATTCCTCTTATTGCTTGTATTAAAAACGAAAAAGAATAAAAATTATCTCCTTATCCTTAATTATTTGGGTCGATATCTCCTTATCCTTTTTATTGGTCGTAAAGAAAAGACAGTCTTTCCACAACGGTCTCGTTTTGCAACGGTCAAATAATTCAAAATTAAAACTTTTTCAACGGTAACAAAGACAGCGACAAAAATTCAAAACAAAATCTTTTATAAGGGACCAACAGAAAACGAGCAGACAAAGTCCGCCAAGCTAACTCAAAACCCAAAATGCCTGTGCCTCATAATTTGGATTGCAAATCAGCTCACAGTCTTAATCCAAACTCAAAAAACAACGCGTACCCATTTCTTCATTCTTAGGTTTTCCACGTCATCAACCTGCAGCTTCTTCGCACACTGTAAGAAATCAAACTGCTTTTTTTTTTTTGCGGGGCCTGAAGGGTTTCTTCTGTGAACGAGATTTGAGCTGGTGTTTTGACTCTTAAGGTGAGAAGTGTTCATCACTTATTCGTTTATTCAGTTTGGCTGCTGTTTTATTTTGCATACCATTTGTTGAAGTTTCAAAAAACAGAAAATATTGTGTTTCTTTTGCTAGCAATCTTGTTTTGCTTTGAGTACTGAGTGAAGAAATCATTTGCGTAATCCGAATAATTAAATGTACTTTTCGATATTTCTTCTATTTTAAGTCTCAGCTTTCTGAGCGAAATCGAACATAAAAATTGCAGAGAGAAAAGAGAGGGATTGCTTTTTGTCTTTTGTACTAGATTTCGAGTCTTATGCTAAGCAGCTTGGAACTTCTTCATTCAGTTTTTGATAGAGGGAGCATGTGGCTCTTTTGCTTCTTGTGTTTTGAATTTCAGATTCTGGTGCTAGAAGGTGCTAAGCTTTATGGGTTCTGAGTCTCCAGTCAATTTCTCAGGTGGATCTCCTAGGGCTAGGGTTCACCATGTTACCCAAACTAGCAATGACCTTGACAGTGACATTGGGGGTGTTGAATTTGCAACCTACACTGTCCACATACCCTCTACACCTGATAATCAGCCCATGGGAATGTCCATGGAGTGGTCCACTTCTCAGAGAGTTGAGGACCAGTATGCTTCCAGTTCTTTGTTTACCGGCGGTTATAATTGCATTACCCGAGCTCATTTGAAGGAAAAGGTGATTGAGTCCGTAACTAGCCATCCCCAGATGACCGGTGCGAAAGGGTCGAATTGCTCTGTGCCCGGTTGTGATGCCAAGGTAGTCACTGATGAGAGGGGAGTAGACATAGTCCCGTGTGAGTGTGATTACAAGATCTGTTTGGATTGTTATAGGGACGCTATAAGAACCGGTGATCATATTTGTCCTGGCTGCAAAGAACCTTATAAGGAGCTGGATGTGAGTGAGTATGCTGGGAATAATGGGCAGCATCTGCAGGTGCCATTCACTTCGAAGATGGAGAGGAGGTTGTCGTTGATGAAGTCAACAGCAGTGATGGGGCGTCAGAGCGGTGAGTTTGATCATACCAAATGGTTGTTCGAGACAAAGGGGAGTTACGGATATGGAAATGCTATATGGCCAAAGGTTGCTGTGGATGGGAGCCAGGAGGGGATTGGCGGTGATCCTAAAGTCTTTCATGACAAGCAATGGAGGCCACTTACGCGCAAACTGAATATCTCTGCTGCAATTCTGAGTCCTTATCGGTAAAACTCTTTTCCTCATTTGGTGCTCTCTGTTTTCCTCTGATCTGTTAATGTCTTCCCATTGTTTTTGTTTAGGTAGGGCTTTGCCATTCTTTTTGTTTTTTAATGTTACCTCAGTGTTTATTTCCATCTGCACTGTTTTTATCTTCTATCTTTTTCTTTTCACTGTGTCGAAATTATGAATTGCATTGTGCTAGTCTAAGATGTGATGTGTTACATAGTTCTTGAACTCTGAAATTCATAACAAAGTTGTCCCCTAATGTCCAAGTACATTACATAGTTTAAGCTTCAAAAATATACCTCGGAGTTCATTACTACTCTTCTAATTAGTAACTTCATTGCCATTAGCTTTGAAGAATTTCCTTTTTGGTTTGAATTCAGCTTAAAAGTTAACCAATCATTTTTTGTTGCACTCTTTCAGCTTTCTCTTCCATATTGTTAATTTTGATGCTGCAGAAGTAATTCCATATAAGCTAGCTAGAGTTGTTTATACAGTATTGTCCATTATTTGCTTGAACAAGTTAATTGCAAGCTTAATTACATCTTTTTGGTGGGTGGGTGTATTCTTGCAGGATCCTAATATTAGTTCGAATGGTTGTCCTTGGACTATTTTTGCAATGGAGAATCAGAAACCCTAATGAGGATGCAGTGTGGTTGTGGGCTATGTCTGTCGTTTGTGAAATCTGGTTCGCCTTCTCCTGGCTACTTGATCAGCTTCCAAAGCTCTGTCCCATCAATCGCATTACTAATCTTGATGTTCTAAAGGAGAAGTTTGAATCACCTAATCCCAGCAATCCTACTGGAAAATCTGATCTTCCAGGCATGGATATTTTTGTATCAACAGCAGATCCAGAGAAGGAACCACCTCTTGTCACTGCAAACACCATTCTATCAATTCTGGCAGCTGACTACCCTGTTGAGAAGCTTTCTTGCTATGTTTCTGATGATGGAGGTGCACTTTTGACCTTTGAGGCCATGGCAGAAGCTGCTAGTTTTGCTAATTTGTGGGTGCCATTTTGCCGGAAGCATGCTATTGAGCCACGAAATCCAGAATCGTACTTCAATCTGAAGAGAGATCCTTATAAGAATAAAGTACGGCCAGATTTTGTCAAGGACCGCAGAAGGTTGAAGCGTGAGTATGATGAATTTAAGGTTAGGATTAATGGCCTTCCTGATTCAATTCGAAGACGTTCAGATGCCTATAATGCTCGGGACGAGATGAAGGCTATGAAACTTGGGAGAGAGATTGGAAATGATGAAGCAGTAGAAAAGATAAAGATCCCGAAAGCTACTTGGATGGCTGATGGAACCCATTGGCCTGGCACTTGGACAGTTTCTGTGCCTGAGCATTCTAGGGGTGATCATGCCAGTATCATGCAGGTACATATGAGTTCCATTTGTCTTGTAAAATTTCACTAATGTAGTCTCAAGATGTCACTTCAAATTAATTAAACGTGCCAATTGGTTTGGCTAGAAAGCTAAATTGTGTTATATGTTCATATGCAGGTGATGTTGAAACCTCCTAGTGATGAACCACTTAGAGGAACATCAATGGATTCAAGTTCCTTGGACCTAAGTGAGGTTGATATTCGTCTCCCCATGCTCGTTTATGTTTCTCGCGAAAAGCGGCCTGGCTATGATCACAACAAGAAAGCTGGTGCCATGAATGCTCTGGTTCGTGCCTCAGCGGTCATGTCCAATGGCCCCTTCATTCTCAACCTTGACTGTGACCATTACGTCTACAACTCCCAAGCACTGAGAGAAGGTATGTGCTTCATGATGGACCGCGGTGGTGATCGCATTTGTTACGTGCAGTTTCCTCAGAGGTTTGAAGGAATTGACCCTTCTGATCGCTATGCCAACCACAACACTGTTTTCTTTGATGTCAACATGCGTGCGCTTGATGGCCTTCAGGGTCCAGTGTATGTAGGAACTGGATGCCTCTTTCGTCGCACTGCCCTTTATGGCTTTGATCCTCCTCGGGTGAAAAAGTGTCGTAATGGTTGCTGTTGCTGCAGTGGTTTCTGCGCCCGTCGTCGCACAAGGAAATCTTCTTCATCAGTTGCTTCTGCCCCTGAAGTTGCCTCCCAAGACTGCCAATCAATTGAAGTTGGAGAGTTTGGTGATGATGAAGAAATGAATCTTGCTCTTGTTCCTAAAAAGTTTGGAAACTCAAGCTTCCTTGTTGACTCAATTCGAGTGGCAGAATTCCAAGGTCGGCCCATTGCTGATCATCCATCCATGAAACATGGACGGCCCCCGGGCGCTCTCACTCTCCCTCGGGAGCTTCTTGATGCATCAACGGTTGCAGAGGCAATCAGTGTCATCTCATGCTGGTACGAGGACAAGACTGAATGGGGCCAGAGAATTGGGTGGATTTATGGATCAGTAACTGAAGATGTGGTGACAGGTTACCGGATGCACAACCGTGGATGGAGATCTGTTTATTGTGTTACAAAGAGGGATGCTTTCAGAGGGACTGCCCCCATCAATCTTACTGACCGGCTGCATCAGGTGCTCCGATGGGCTACTGGCTCTGTTGAGATTTTCTTTTCTCGCAACAATGCTCTTCTGGCCAGCTCAAGGATGAAAATTCTGCAAAGGATCTTTTACCTGAATGTGGGAATGTACCCTTTCACTTCCTTTTTCCTCATTGTCTACTGCTTCCTTCCCGCGCTCTCCCTCTTTTCTGGTCAGTTCATTGTTCAGTCCCTCAACATAACCTTCCTGGCATACCTCCTGGGCATCACAATCACCCTCATTCTTCTCGCCGTGCTGGAGATCAAGTGGTCTGGCATTGCACTGGAAGAGTGGTGGAGGAACGAGCAGTTTTGGTTGATTGGAGGCACAAGTGCTCATCTAGCTGCTGTGCTGCAAGGCCTTCTGAAGGTGATAGCAGGAGTAGAGATTTCCTTCACTTTGACATCGAAATCTGGTGGTGACGATGCAGATGATGAGTTTGTTGATCTCTACATCTTCAAATGGACGTCTCTGATGATACCACCCATCACCATCATGATGACAAACTTGATTGCAATTGCAGTTGCAACTTGTCGAACGATATACAGCGTGATACCGCAGTGGAGCCGGTTGCTTGGAGGTGTGTTCTTCAGTTTCTGGGTGTTGGCTCATTTGTATCCGTTTGCCAAAGGGCTCATGGGAAGAAGAGGGAAGACACCCACCATTGTGTTTGTGTGGTCTGGCCTTATGGCAATCACCATTTCTCTCCTTTGGGTGGCTATCAGCCCCCCATCAGGCACTAATCAAATTGGGGGCTCATTCCAGTTCCCTTAGTTTGTCTAGTTTACTAGTATTATTTTATTTGTTTTTTGTCCAACTAAATTCAACTTCAAGGCTGAACCCGTAGGAATTTTCATGTCTCAGTGAAATGTAAATTGTTTTAGCTATTTGTTTTTTTGTTTTTACTCATTTTGGATTTGATGTTCAAATTGTGGGGTTTATTCAAATTTGATGTGGTCATACCAATATAAATTGTACCAATGTTTCAAAGCTCCATGGACATAGAAAATAGCAATGAATATACATAATGCAGAGCAAACAGTGAGACTACCAAGAAAACATGGCTTTCAGGATTTAAAATTGATCCATTAACCATATAATAGGAATTTCAACTGCCGAAAATTTAATGAGTATTTATTTGAATAACCCGTTAAACATTTCATGATTTGGAAATTAATGGGCAATTTTATAGACAACCCATTAATTTGTTTTCGGGCTCTTGACATTTTATCAGTTAGCACATGAACAAGGATTGATCAGTAGCCTTCTTGAAACATCACCAAAAGTGTCCGAGAATGACACCTCCTCCTTTCCTTCAGTCAAAGTAGGCAATATGATCCACTTTGTAATTGGAAATCAACCCAATGGAGCAATGAGGCGTCAATCTCTTTCTTGCTTCCTCTGTTTTGGGTGAAATTCTATAGTGTAGGTGCCATATATAGACCCCTCATGTCGACCTTCATATTAGCAACATGATCATTTCATTAAACTTAAGTGAAGTTACTATTCAAATGAATCTTGTGACTAATATAAAGGTCCACACATCTATGGTTCATATATGACAGTGACACCCTCACCATAGAACGACTCCTTATTTTTTATGGCTCTTTTTCTTCTTCTTTTTTTCGTCCATATGCACCCAAAACACATGATGAAGAAATCATCTGAGAGGGGGCTATGCGAATGGCCTCTCTACTCCTTCTTCTTTTTTTTTTTTTTTTTTGGGTTTTTGTTACAGCACCAAATTTTCCCTTTTTGTTTGTTTGTAGCACAGTTTGTATCCAAACTCAGTCATGTAGTCGTGCAGCCTAGAGAAGTTCATTAGAGTAGTTTAAGAAGTTTGTGTCAACAGGATGGTATCTCTTTTTGCTCTCAGTACCCAATTTTCTAGCATGGGACTGATCATAATTGTAGCTAAACTTATTGCTATGGGACGTAACGGAGTGGAAAGAAAATCCATGACACTGAAGACAAAAGTCGAGCACAGAGTGAATAATAGAGCATACCTCGAGGAATTTCTTCCAGCAAGTGAATTCATTCCATAAGGGTGCTTGCTTGATGACAGTGCTTAACTTCTCAGATAGCAAAATTACAGCTCTCATGGTCTTACATATGAAACATTTCATTGAAAACAAGTAGACACCTGCCTTTCCTCATGAAAACTACACCCTAACTGTCTTTTCATGATTCTCATTAGAGTGATTCTGTAAAGCGCATGCCTTTCTGTCTAGATATCGTTATTCAAGTTATACAAGACCAATAATACTTCCTCCATTACAATTTACATCTGGTGATCCTCTCACATAGAATTCAAGAA
Source organism: Prunus mume (assembly GCF_000346735.1). The sequence continues at coordinate 2,547,820 of NC_024132.1, forward strand.
GAACCCCATCGATTTCAATCATGCTACAGCTCGGGACCTCCTTTTTTATCCCTGTTTCTTTCATTAAGGATTTGATTCTCTTTACGTCATCAAATCTACTAGCTTTGACATATATATCACACAAGTTCACATAAAAAGCATGGTTCAGAGGTTCCAAATCAATTAAATATTGCGCCACCCTTTCTCCTAACTCGACCTTTCCATGTATTTGACAGCCTCCGAGCAATGCACCCAAAACAAATGTATCTGTCTTCATTGGCATGCTTCTTATAAGCATATCAACCCGGCACGACTAAGCATATCAACCATGCTTGCATAGTGATAGAGCTGTGGTTCAATTAAGTAAACACGCTTCATCACACGAAAACACCAGCGACCTTTCTCTACTAAACCAGAATGAGCACAAGCTGACAATAGCCCAACAAATGTCACATGGTTCGGCTTCACCCCAGTTGTTTCCATCTGTTTAAAAATATCAAAAGCCTCATTGCCAAACCCATGGAGAGCCAGCACTGAAATCATAGTTGTCCATGCCAAAGTATCCTTGTTGGGCATTTCCTGAAAGACCTCATACGCTTTGTCTACACATCCGCAAAATGACCACATTACTCGCCAGGCAACTTCTCCTCGGGTACCCATGCACCCATATCCTAGGATCAAATGCACCAAGATGAGCACAAGCTGCAAGGACACTGGCAATCGTGATCTTATAATTATCCGGTCTAACCATATCACCACTGGTGATCTGGCCTCCTTTGGCCGACCACCTTGAACAAACAAGGTCAAGCAATGTGTACTACAATCACATTGATCGTATAACAAAAGTTCAGCAGAATACCTCTTATGTATCAATCACCTCCCAGTGACCATCTTCTGAAGATTCGATATAAACTCTTCTATGTCCTGGGTCATATACAATAGATACTCGAGAATCTATTGTATCTACGATCAGACCCCAAAAACACAGATTGCATTGGGTGTAAGCATAGTCTAAAATATCGATAATATCGACGAAATATCGAGGATATTATCGTTTTTTCGAATCACGGATATTTCGAAATATATTCATGCACATATCGTATAAATATCGAGAATATCGACGATAATATCGGAAAATATCGACGTCGATAATTTCGCTCACATTTCAGCAATATTTTGTTACAATATTGCTATAATATTGCTAAAATATCGACAATATCGATGTAATGAAAAAAAGGGAAAAAAAAGGAAAAAAAAATGGAAAAAAACACAAAGGGGATTCAAGGTGTTTCCTCTTGTAAAATTAGTCATCCTTGGTTTGCTTTGTATTGTGGCGTCCAAGTGGGGTAAGTTCTTTTTTCTTATGAATATTGAGACATGGACAGGCAAGGAATAATGGACCTTACAATTCTTACTTTGACAAAGTTCACACATGTATATCATTTTTTTTTTTGGGACGTATAAAAATGAGACTCTTGAAACCAATTTCTTCTTAATTTGTATAAAAATGGGGGCCATTCTGCACTGTTTACCCTTGCTGCTTTCAAAGTGATGTCCTAAGAGGGAAGAATGTTGTTTCTAGTATTAACACAAACACTTTTTGCAAGTATAAATTTTTTACATGAGAATGAATCTTTGACCTTCCCTTTTCAAGTTTCAAGTTTTCAACTATTCACCACGTTTCAACTTATATCACTTACCCCACCATTCAACCACTCACCTAATACACATAGAGATGAAGATAGTGAAAAATTTGAACCTCATAGGAACTCTATGTGGTATTAAGTCACTTATGTATCTTACTATGCAATGTATAAAATGTAAAATATTGTAGTAAATCATTATATGTAAATGATTGTGGTGTGTTTAATCTTCTTTCATTAAGTATACTACATATTTTCTACACTCATAGTGTTTGTCAGCTCACTATATAATCAACTTAAATTAGTTAAATCCATCATGCAATGTATTTCCTTCCAATTTTTTGTGATAAACTAATAGATACTTGACTAAATAAGCATCCTCCAAAGTTTCAATAAATTTTTTCAAGTTTTTCTTACAATTTCCGTGGTTTTTATTCAATTTTTATCGATATCAATAATATCCTGATATTTCCATTGAAATTTCCGTGTTTTTAGACTACCGATATTTCTGATATCACCAATATTTTGGACCTTGGGTGTAAGTCAAACCGCACTTCTCTTTCTTTTCCACTTTTCTATTTTGTAGAGAATCTCTCGTCAGAGAACTTTGAGATTGAGCCTGAAGAATCTATAGGGTCAAACTTTAATGTATAATCTTCTTCTACACCACTCATATGTCCTGCACGGAACCAGTAAACAAATAATTCAGATGGAATCACAAATTCTGTATTACGATTAGGATCAAAATGGTTTGCTTCTGGTCATTGGTTAGGGAAAGGTAGATACG
>NC_024132.1:2550295-2619418 GCF_000346735.1 Prunus mume
CACATAGCAAGAACATCCTCTCAGACAAAGCTATATGGCCACAACTGACAAAAGGGATCAGGGAAATTAGTAATTGCTTGTATATATGGCTTCCACCTTCCATTCCACCTATATAAAAATCACACTATTTCCCTTGCTTAGTCACAAAGCAGAACAACTTTGTACAACAAAAATAACTTCAGTATTATAGCTCTACCTCTACCATTATTTTCAAATATGACAAAACCTACGTATATCCTTGGCTAGCCTATGTTTTGCATGACAGGGCTCTACTACATGATCAGACAGGCTGCAAATTTCATTAAGCCAAAGCAATCGTAGGGCAACTCTTGTTTGGCAGGTCAATGAAAGTGATTGTACATTTGTGGCTGCATCAGTCACTAGTGCCTGCCAAGAAAGCGGAGCCCTATGACTGCTTTGCTTATTTGACAAGTATACTTCTTCTAGTATGTATAGATGCTCCTGCCTGTGTTTCAATGATGGACCGGCACGAGTTATATAAGGGCTCAAAGACTCCAAGAGATGGAATAAACCAGTAAGCACACATGGCATATCCTGAGGATTATGCAGTGAAAATCCATCAAGGGCTGCTTTTCAAGGATTTTGTTGGGGCCAGGGCTCATTCTGCTGCTAGATTTTTCTCCTCCTTATCCGAGCCTTGAAAGTTGCCCTTCTGATATGAACCCTTAAACTGCTTATATTATTTTGGATTTTCTTATTGAAATACAGGCTAATGTTGCTGCAGGTTGGAAGGCCTTTAATCTATGGAACGGGCGTGAGACGGGTTATCGAAATGCTGAAAGATGAGTTTAAGCTCACTATGGCCCTCTATGGCTGCCCTGGTGTTATGGATATTACCAGGAGCCATGTGAGAACAGAATGCGACAAACTCCACTCCTTGCTTTAATTTGTTTTAGAAGCATCAAAATGAAATTATGCAGAGAGATGGATGAAACGAGAATGAGGCCATCAATTATTTGGGAAACTGCTTCAATTAACAGGTATTGGAATTCAACTTGTTTTTTCTTCTCTCACATATTGTAATTCAACTTCATTAAACGGCAGGTTAAATTTATATTTACTATGGAAGTGATAGCATAACATGTGTTTACGTGTCACCGGAGAGAACCATCTTTCGGAAGTCAATTTCCTATGCAAGGTGCATAGCTTTGATCAGCATTTCAACTCGATACTCTTCTTCCCAGCGCAGCCTGCACTCCTTCCTCTCGCTGTTTCGACTTCATCTCTCTTTCTCGGTCTTTCTTCATGCAGCGCCTCAGTGCCACCTTAAGCGTCGACGTCTCAACGGCAAAACGCCAGCCCAGACCAGCCCAGGCGGGCTAGGCGGGCGCTAGGCGACCTAGGCGGGAGGCCACTGCTGCGATTTCATCCTAATCGTAAGGAGTAGCCGCCAGGGAGTTGGGCGCCGCCTAGGCCTCCTAGCGCCCGCCTAGCACCCTCCTAGGCCGCCTAGCCCCCGCCTAGGCCTCCTAGCCCCCGCCTAGGCCGCCTAGCCCCCGCCTAGGCCGCCTAGCGCCCGCCTAGCCCGCCTGGGCTGGTCTGGGCTGGCGTTTTGCCGTTGAGACGTCGACGCTTAAGGTGGCACTGAGGCGCTGCATGAAGAAAGACCGAGAAAGAGAGATGAAGTCGAAACAGCGAGAGGAAGGAGTGCAGGCTGCGCTGGGAAGAAGAAGACATATAACCTAATTTTTAATGTAACTAACGGGTTGGGTTTTGTAAAATGGGCTTAAACATTGTAATAAAACGGCCCTATATTAAACAAAGTAAACTTTTTTTAGCAGTTTTTTTATTATTTAAAATAGGGAGTTTCACTAAAACACCCAAAATGGAGGTTGAAATTATAAAAAAACCCAACACCCAAAACACTTTATAAACACACCCAAAACCCATCATTACACACACTCAAAACCCATTTATAAACACACCCAAAAAGTTGACTTTGGGGTTGATTTTGGGTGTGTTTCTATGTTTAAATAGTGCTTGGGTTTTTTTATAAATACATGTCTAGGATTGAGTTTATTTATAAATTTGTATTTAAAATATCTAAGATACAAAAAATACAAAAGTAAAAGTTGTATAATATCAAGGTTTGGAAATGTTAAATTTATAAACCACCATAATAATTACGGCTACTTGAATCTCATCGAATATTCAAATAATATTTACTGCCAAAGTATTTACATATATAATGCAATTTGCACCATTCATATGATATTATCTTACAAGGGACTGAATACGTTCCATTTAACAGGGCAACGTCATAGTAGTGGGAAAAATAAAAACAAAGAAAAGGTTTCAATGCAAAGATTCTATATGTTACCTCCATTCTGAAACTAGAACCTGCATGAAGAAGATGAATTGGAGCCATTATTATTGCGCTCAACTTTTCTTCAATGCTTAAATCTGAATATTCGCCTTCCATCAGTCCTAACAGCCATACTTCTCCTAGATGGCTCTCATCAATTTTGGTGTATATTATCACCACGTTATCTTTACTTTTGCCATGGTTCATATAAGTACAACTTTTTCATTTTGGAATTTCCTGAATTGCACCCAGAATCATCATCACTACTACATGTACCACTATCACCGAGGTCATCATCAACTACTCCAGAGTCTTCGGTGTCTAATTGGGATTCCTTCACTTTCTTTTCAGAAGAATTAATACGCACATGATATGTGGATGATGAAATCTTTTCAAATAATGTAATATCACTTGAAAGAGTTGAACCAATTAAAGACTCTAGTTCCTCTATTCCACTGGAAAGGTTCAATTCAGAAATTTGCAAAACAAAACAAAGTCCATCACTAATTCAAGTGTAATATCACATGAGAGATTATGATAACAATATTTTCAAGAAAATTACCTGCAATGACTTCGCCAACTCAGAATCTTTCAACCCATGAATTCCTCGCTCTAGCAGAACTCCAAACAATTCACCCTTCAAAGTACCAGGACGTAAACCATACTTCACCACAAGGCTCATTTCCTAGATAACAGAAGATTCAATTTGAAAAACTAAATTTCACATTTATAGATAGGTTTATGCAACAACAGATAAAGCTTACAAATAAAACCACCATAAGAAAGTAAATAAAGGCTCCTGCGCATGTCTAGTCATTAAAGCAAATAATTCCAGAGACAAGCGGAGACAAATAAACATATGCTCAACAGATGTTATTTAGGAATGCACAATAATGCCAACAAGCAAAACTGAAGAAACTATTTCCTTTAACATTCAATCACTACATGTTTTATGTAAAACCTAAAATTTCTGATTTTGGTCCTTGAGTATGGAAAATGAATCTATCCAACTGGGGCTCTGCCTCAAGGTAGAAACAGATTATCCGGGGTAATGACAGATCTTAAATGACTATTGCCAATAAGGCTTTGAATGCTCAAGGTTTTGGTTGATGAGCACATATTATTGAGCATCTATAGCACTTAACTTGCAGAATACAGATGTGTTGATAATTAAATACATTTACTAGAGAGGAAATGGAGCTTAGAAAAATCAATTGCAACTATGGGAGTTAAATTAGAAGACCTTGCTAAGGGCATCCCTTCGCATTGCACCTTGCTTTGAACCAAAACCAGCGGCAACCAGTACTTGATGCCGTATTTCTGTCCATGTTAAAGGGTTTAGCGATCCCTTCCAGAATTCCAGAGTGGGTTCTTGATTTTCAACCTGCCAAATAATTTGATAAAGATGCTTAGTTATTGAGTACTTCCATTCGATTTTTTCATAAAAATATGAAAAAACAATTGATTTAAGAGATGAGCAAAAAAGACTCAAATGTTCGACAAAAATAAGTATCTCTAATGAACGAAACCACAAAAAGCAAGTGGATCTTCTAAAAGTGCATATGGATGGAGTACTAATAGTCTGATTATGATTTTGTTCAGAAAATTTCTTGTCGCCTAAGCGTATCTATCAGACATTCTGGAATGGACACCTTCTCTGTAGTCACACCAAACTTTTGATTATTAGCTGATATCTTCTTTCCTATATTCTTTAAATGTATATGATATCATTTTGCTACTTTCAGCGGTATTTAACTTCCCTGTAAAGAAACATGGTCAACAGTCTTATAGATTGCATTCACTTTTTGTTACCAACAAAGTTCCAAACATATGAGCCTTTAGAAAACTACTGTGACATATATGTACCCAAATGAAATGGTCAATATGACTATACAACATTATCATAAGTTAAATGAACTGTAAATGTCTGTGATCTGAACAATTATATGCTGTTTGTTCATAACTCACTGAGTGAATAAATGCAAGAAAATTGCATGATTTGCTCAAATGAGGTATATAGATCCACAGCCAAGCTCGGCTTCAACGTTAGATAGAAGAAGCTTCGGAAGGGCCACATGAATTTTCCAAGTAGCAAGGAATCCTAAAAGGCATTTTACTTAACAAAGATGTTGAGCAAGTAGAAGACACAATAAATCCGATGTTGGATCAAAGATAAGATATAACCTTGTCCTGAAATGCTTGGGCAAACTCATCAATCTTTAAGGAGCTTATATCTACCTACCATAACAGCGTAAGTATAAAGGAAATGGAAAACCTGCCCAAGAAGGTGAACCCAGAATATATTTGAGTACGATAACTAAACAAAATGTAGCAATCTGAACTGATGACCCCCAGACACATTTGTTAATAAACCCAACCGAAAAAAAAAAAAAAAATCTGCAGCAATCTAGATTGGTGCTTTAACACTGCACATCTTTTCACTCGCCCGTTTCCAAAAGGAATCTTAAAGTTGACAAGATAATAATAAATTCCTACACTCTGTACGAACTACACAAAAGAGAGTTACAACTTACAATTAGATTCCAATATCAAATATAGACCGCATTCCATATGTCTCTAGTACTTGATATATCTTTTTCTTGAGTATATCATAGTTTGCATAACATCTCTGCAAGAACAACCTATGACTTCAATCTATGCAATGAGAGCGTCGATGAAAAAGATTGGTAAGGGTAATGAGAGACCATTAGGTAGAATTAGCGAGCACAAAATAATTATTCCAAGCTTTTATAGGTCGTATAATCATGAATACTAAAACAGACCTCATAAATAAGAAAAAGGAAATGCAATAATAGATGGAATGTATGACATCTTTCACAAACGATGTCCTATATTTGCAAAAGAACTTAACAAAATCAGGCCACAAACAGTTTACAATTCATATACCTTGAATAGTTTCTTGACAATCTCTAGAGAAGAATGCCAAGGTTGCATAGATAATGGATGCTTCATCTTCACAGAATTTGGAGGAAACTTGGCCAGAAAATCTGAAATCCCAAAAACAGTTTGCAATTCATATACCTTGAACAGTTTCTTGACAATCTCTGGAGAAGAATCCCAAGGTTGCATACAGAATGGATGCTTCATCTTCACAGTATTTGGAGGAAACTTGGCCAGAAAATCTGAAATCCCAAAAATTCCTTATCCACAGCTCAAAATACTATACATGCAGACACATACATATTACCGCATTTCATTTTAGAGTGGAAAATTTGTTCTGTTCTTCCTTCAAACCAACCTTTGCAAAGCGAACAGGCATGATCTCCATTAGTAGTAAAATGATCAGAGCACCCCAGTGCATTTGGCCATCCTTGTAATCCTCCCAGCTCTTCATCATCCACAAGCATTGCAATCTTATTCGAGTGTTCTTGGGAACCTGCTCCTTCCAAAGCAAGTTCACATTTTTCTTTGCTTGGCAGAGTCTGATTCTCATTGTTAGATTCCACCTTGCATCCAAAAGCAAAATGAATGTTGCTAAATCTGCTACCTTAAACCATATATTTGCAAGAACAATTTTTTCACTTACCACTCTTCTTTTGAAGAAATATTTCCTCTTTTCTTGTACCTTATTTCGTACCCGTCCCTGTTTCTGTAAAGGCAACAAATGTCAGACAACTTTCCAAAGGTAACCACTCAGATCGACCTTTAAGATGATCATCCCAAAAGACTTTCTCACATATCTGCAAGCAATACAGACTAAATCACATTTTTGTTGTAGCAATCTTCTGTTCCGAGTTACTGGTTTTCGCTATACACAAGTTAGTGAAACCCATGTCAACAGGAAAATCTCTAGCATCAGGATTGGTTGCCCGCCAGACCGTCATCAAACCTTTTCCAACTCAGGGTTTTTCTTAATTCATAATAAACAGAGTATAGCCGCTATACTACGGTTTTATTATAAAAACAAATAGTATAGCCGCGCGGCTATACTATTTTTGACACGCAAAAAAAGAGTATAGCCGTGCGGCTATACTAAGGTTTTTATTACGTATAGCCGTGCGGCCATACAATTTTGGACACGTGGCGAAATGGGCTCCAGCTTCAGGCGGGGCCCTTTTCTATAAATAGTATAGTCGCCCGGCTGTACTCCGGGTTTTGTTTTAAAAATCGTATTGCCACCCAGCTATACTCGATATTTTTTTTCAAAGCGGCTTTACTTGGGTCTTTTTTTTTTATAAGTATTATAGCCAGATGGCTATACACTTTACATAAGACACCATTACCATTTTGAGTTGACCAGTAGTTTTTGGAAGAGTTCCATTAAAATGATTTTCAGAAATGCTTGCCTCTTCTAGGAATGTTAGATTTCCCAAGGACACTGGAATTGGACCTGATATTGAAGTACTCAAAAGAGCAAGGAGGCGTAAATGTCTGAAATTTCCTAGCTGAAAAATCATTTGTTGACAGCTTCAGTGACTCCATTTGACCTGAACTACACCTTGACAAGTTTCCCAATATTTCTGATACGCTTCCATTGAAATAGTTCCTTGACAGACCAAGAACCGTCAAGTTATAAAGATTTCCCAATGAGTTTGGGATTTTCCCTTTAAGTTGACTAGCAGACAAGTCAAGATTGACAATGGCTGTCAAGTTTCCAATGGAACTTGAAATTTCACCTCGCAAGAGATTCAAATAAAGGGATAGGGACTCAATATTGCTACAAGTGCACAACCATTGAGGTATGGTACCCCAGATGATGTTCCACCTGAGATTAAGAACTTCAAGCCTTGTCATGTTTGCAACACCAACTGGTATTTGATTGAGTTCGCAACTGGACATATGCAACTCTACCAACATAGAGGGGAGTGTGTTTGTCACCTGAAACCAATCAGATGCTTTGCTAAGATCTACACGACTCATGTCCAGGGTTCTGCAAGCTCGAAAGACCAGAAAGCCATTGGAGATTTTCAACCTTCATCTAGTAGTAGCTTTTACTCCGGAGTCCTAGAGAGCGTAGACTCGAGAGATTTCCCAATTGATGCGGAATTATTCCAGCGAACTTTGAGTCTGAGAGGTTAAGATAGCTTAAACTTCTAAGAGAACCTAAGAAGCTAGGAATCTGTATTCCTCCAAAATCATTGTTGCTTAGATCCAAGTAGCTCAGATGCTTTAAATTTAGTTTACCTTGCCACCCAAAGAGTTTTCTTGATACAAACTGTAATTCAGATACTCATCTGAATAATAATTCCCACGGTGCAGCTCACCAACATGACCGGTTAGATTGTCGCAGACAACTCTAGTCCAATTGCAAGAATCTCCCTCACCAACCCAAGATAAAAGCCTATTTGAAGGATCCTTAAGATCTTGCTTGAACATTAGAAGTGCTTGTCTCTCATTTTGTTCACAAAAGGCACACCCAAATAATTTCCATTGCATAAGCTAATGGTAGTAATGGTTGCAATGCTTAGAAATCTGAAAACTGAAACAATTCTCATGGCTTTGTCCATTAGGTTATATCTTAATAGGTGATGTGTGTGAGCAATATAACTCATTTAGAATGGTGCAATATGTACACATACTACTACACTAGAATTGAGAGTGAAGGTCCAAACTCAATATTTTTTTCAAAATCATTTTCAAAAATGGTGAACAAAGTCGTTGAGTATGTAGACTAGTAATAAGCTATGGGTTATCGAGAGAAAGAAGACAGAAAAAAATAGAAAAGAAAGTGTGGGATGACTTGATAAAAAAAAAAACAAAAGCAAAATAAAAGATTAGCATAACCTCTTCGGCTGGCGGGGACTGAATTCAAACTTTGTAAGGACGTATAACTAGGTAAAGTTTCAAAAGTTGAAAACACATAACAGACATGAAGAAAATGAAACAAACAAACAAATAATTCAGATGGAATCACAAATTCTGTATTACGATTAGGATCAAAATGGTTTGCTTCTGGTCATTGGTTAGGGAAAGGTAGATACGGTTAAAATAATAATATTAAATAGATCTAACTATGATCACAGTTATGCATCCCAAACCAAACTATAAGCAGTACATAGCAAGAACTTCCTCTCAGACAAAGCTATATGGACACAACTGACAAAAGGGATCAGGGAAATTAGTAATTGCTTGTATATATGGCTTCCACCTTCCATTCCACCTAAATAAAATCACACTATTTCCCTGCATTGTGCAAAGACACAAGCTAAAGTCACTTTGCCTGCTTGCTTAGTCACAAAGCAGAACAACTTTGTACAACAAAAATAACTTCAGTATTATACCTCTACCTCTACCATTATTTTTCTTTATTGATCCATGGACTAATCTGTCATGCAGAATCCTTTGCCCCATGTACCTGCACCACATGCACAACAAACGAAACCAAAATGCAGGTTTAAGCAGCAATTAGTGTAAGATTTTCGTGAAGATTGTGTATATATGATATGTTTTCCAAGTATACTTGCCTTCCAAGCATCATGACAGTAGCTTCAGGATTAGCACTCGGGGTGTGATAAAACGTTGAACCATCAATAACCCTCAGAGAATCAATACCAAGAACTCCATATCCTTTATCAACAACCCTCCCAACTCGACACCCTCCATGATAGTGCCATATGGTCTGTTGGAAATTTTGGAAATAACATATATTATTAAAGCCTTAAATTTTGGAAATTTTGCAAAATACATAGTTTAGGAAATTCTTGCAATGAATCTAGATGGGAATTCTGAATTTCCACAATCATCATACCTTTGGTGCAAATAAACTATCAGATAGAAAATAGGGAGCAGAATCTTCAAACCAATAACAAAAAAGGAATCTTGGGTGGGAATCACAGACAACGATTGCAAAAAAAAAGGGCCGCCCAGCTCCTAGCCGCTTGCCTAGGCCGATTTTTCCAACACTGTTTAAAACTCCTACAAACAATTTCAGTTGTTCTCAAATGATCCATAACTCTAATTGACGAGCACAAAATGACATACATATGGGAATCACAGACAACGATTGTGAAAAATCAGCCGCCGAACGCTTAGCCGCCTAGGCGGCCGCCTAGGCAGATTTTTCCAACACAGTTTAAAACTCCCACAAACTATTTCAGCTACTCTCAAATGATCCATAACTCTAATTAACAAGCACAAAATGACATATATATGGGAATCACATGCAACGATTGCGAAAAATCGGCCGCCAAGTGCCTAGGCGGCCGCCTAGCCCGATTTTTTTTCCAACACTGTTTAAAACTCCCACAAACTATTTTAGCTGTTCTCAGATGATCCATAACTCTACGTACCACGCACAAAATGACATATATGTATATATATATATATATATATGCATAGTTCAAGTATGAAATTACCAAAATGGCATCGATGTCATCCTCAGGTGAGAGCTACTAGTCTCTCGGCGAGCTTTCTTTTCCTCAGCTTTCGCTACTTTCTCTTTGTCTTTTCCTGGCTTCTTCGTCTTCTTCCCCATGTCTGGAAACACTGCCAAAGAGACCTAGACTCGAAGCGAGGAAGAAGAGAGAGTTATCTGGACGACGCTAATAATAAGATTTTTATTATTTTAAAATCGTATAGCCGCGCGGCTCTACTATTTGTGACGCATGTGAGCTAGTGCCAGGCGGGTCCTTTTTGTTTATGAACAGTATAGCCGTTCGGCTATATGCGGTTTTTGTTTTTAATAAAAAAAGGTAATTAATAAAAAGAGTAAAGCCGCGCGGCTATACATAATTATGAGTGGTTTATTCTTCCTTCTAGGGTATTTATGTGTACAAGTATATACAACAAAAGGAAAGTAATTACAATCTCATCTAATACAGGAATCCTATAATCGTGCAACCTAGAGAAGTTCATTAGAGTAGTTTAAGAAGTTTGTGACAACAGGATGGTATCTCTTTTTGCTCTCAGTACCCAATCTTCTAGATGGGACTGATCATAATTGTAGCTAAACTTATTGCTATGGGAGGTATCGGAGTGGAAAGAAAATCCATGACACTGAAGACAAAAGTCGAGCACAGAGTGAATATTAGAGCATACCTCGAGGAATTTCTTCGAGCAAGTGAATTCATTCCATAAGGGTGCTTGCTTGATGACGGTGCTTAACTTCTCAGATAGCAAAATTACAACTCTCATGGTCTTACATATGAAACATTTCATTGAAAACAAGTAGAAACCTGCCTTTCCTCATGAAAACTACCCTAACTGTCTTTTCATGATTCTCATTAGAGTGATTTGTAAAGCGCATGCCTTTCTGTTTAGATAACGTTATTCAACTGATACATGACCAATAATACTTCCTCTATTACAATTTACATCTGGTGATCCTCTCACAGAGAATTCAAGAAGAATCCCATCGATTTCAATCATGCTACAACCCGAGAACTCCTTTTTTTATCCCTGTTTCTTTCATTAAGGATTTGATTCTCCTTACGTCATCAAATCTACTAGCTTTGACATATATATCACACAAGTTCACATAAAAAGCATGGTTCAGAGGTTCCAAATCAATTAAATATTGCGCCACCCTTTCTCCTAACTCGACCTTTTCATGTATTTGACAGCCTCCGAGCAAGGCACACCCAAAACAAATGTATCTTGCTTCATTGGCATGCTTCTTATAAGCATATCAACCTGGCACGACTAAGCATATCAACCACGCTTGCATAGTGATAAAGCTGAAATTCAATTAAGTAAACACGCTTCATCACACGAAAATACCAGCAACCTTTCTCTACTAAACCAGAATGAGCACAAGCCGACAATAGCCCAACAAATGTCACATGGTTCGGCTTCACCCCAGTTGTTTCCATCTGTCTAAAAATATCAAAAGCCTCATTGCCAAAAACGTGGAGAGCCAGCACTGAAATCATAGATGTCCATGCCAAAGTATCCTTGTTGGGCATTTCCTGAAAGACCTTATACGCTTTGTGCACACATCCGCACAATGACCACATCACTTGCCTTTTTTTTTTGGTTGAAGATGATCTTTCATTAACGAAGGACAAAGTATAAGGAAAGTCCCAACCAATAAGCAGGACAATTAGAAACAACCGAATACATAAACAAAGCAACTGCAAAGAAGCAAATAACAAAGACGCCACCCACACAAAGGCTACAACGTCCAACATTGCAAACTACAAGCAAGTAACTAAGAAGAGGGGCAAGGAAGGCCATCATTGTTGAGAACATGCACCAGCGAAGGTTGTGGTCTGATGACCCAAGTCATAGGGTTCATCCCCGCACTTGCTAGAGTCGCAGTGTGATCTGCTACCACATTACCTTTTCTTGGCCACCAAGGCCAGTTAGCATCAACAAAATTTGGATGGCCAAGCTGCTCCTTAATCTTGTAGGGGAAAGGATACAACTCCTGCCGTTCTTTTGAAATATTTCCTTGCACTCTACGAATCACCTCTCTACAATCCATCTCAAACTGAACCTGATGAAATTGATGCTTAATAGCAAAGGAACACGCCTTTACATCAACCATTGCTTCTACTTCTAATGCCAAATTTGCAGTATAGAGACACACCTTGGCTGCAATAAAAGATCCGAGATGATTTCTAGCAATTAATCCAATGCCACCTCATTGTGATTTGGCATACCAAGTTGTATTAATGTTTATTTTTATTTTCGGGGCTAAATGGGGGCACCAAGTATCAATTCTCTGCTCAGGAGAGACGAACAACCTTCTAATTGCCACAGTGTGAGCTTTTGCCTTCAAAAAATCAGAGATAGCAGAAGAGGATGCAATCACAGTCGCCGTCGGGGATGGAATACAACCTTCCATGACCGCCTTACAATGCGACTTCCAAATGTTCTAGCAGGTGAAGTCCAAAGAGGATGCAATTCGAGCTCTGTCCATCTTATCCAGCCCATCTTGAAAGAGAATATCATGAAATCACCCATTCAATGTTGTGATCTCATTTTTGCAAATTTGAATGTTTAGACTACTGCCAAACCAAACTAGAGTAACCCATGGACAAAGAAGCAAGCATGTTCCACAAACTCCACACCAGAGCTGCAAAGTCTACATGTAGGTGAAACAATGGTTTTCCTTTTAAAAAGGCTCTCACTTATTGCCAGGCTATTCCTCAAAGCACGCTAAAGGAAATTTCGAATCTTAGGAGGACAATCAATTTTTCAAATAAATTTCCACATCACAGGATCAATGGAAGAAGATGATGAGGCGCCATCACTACCCCTACTAGTAGAGCACCAATGAAGCCAATGATAACCTAACTTAACAGTATACTTCCCGATTTCTCCTATGACCATATCAATCTATCACTAGCAGTATTTGACCTACTTGGGATCCTCACAATGGCCTTAGCTTCCTCGTCACTTATCAACCTCTTAATAGAATCCAAATTCCAAGTGCTAATACAAATGTCCATTACAAAAGCAACCTTCAAATTTGGATCAATATTAGAAGGGGATGTACAATAGGGTGAAAATTTGGGAGGGACGACACCTAACGATCAATCCACACCCTAGTTTTCGACCCATCCACAATCTGCCACTAAACACCATTAAGAACAAAGTCACGAGCATCAAGCAAACTCAACCAAGCCCAAGAAGCTCAATTGCCTTTTTGAGCCTCCATGAAGGTGGAATGGGGAAAATATCTGCTCTTAAGAATTTTTGACCAACACGCATCTGGTTCAACAAGTAGTCACCAACATTGCTTGGCAAGGAGGGCAAGGTTAAACTCTTGAAAATCTCTTAAGCCAATCCCCCTATTTGCTTAGCTAAACTTAGCTTCTCCCAACTAACCCAATGGTTTTTTCTCTCATGCTCCTTTTGACCCCACCAGAAATTGGCCATAATGGAATTAAACTCATTACATAGGGAATTTGGGATGCGAAAAATGCTCATGGAATAGGCTGATGCTTTCTCAGATCTTTGCAATTAACTAAGCATCCATCAACGTTTCTCATGCCTCTACACTCCACAATAAAATGGCCTAACTGAACGTAAACACTACCACAATGCCACCATGATATGCATCCTCCTTACCACTTCCCACACTCCCCACAATCTCTGGGTCGAAGCTGCCCTTATTGGTGTCCATCTCATCAACCTCTTACCTACTCCCAATCTTCATTGGGACACCTCATACTCTCGTCTCTTCCAACATCGTCCCTCATACTTTCATCTCTGAGTGTTTGGGTGTTCTTTTTTCCCATATCTTGGACCCTATATTGCCAATAAACTCACTACTGCACCCTTGAATGTGCTTTCTTTGGATACAATTCTCACCACAAAGTTTACCGTTGCTTACATCCTTCCATGAATCGTGTTTACATGTCCCGTCATGTTTTATTTAACGAAACACATTTTCCATTTGAACATTTACAAGTATCATCTCCTTCATATTATGTGGATCTTGAATTCCACCCAATTCTACCCTTCTCATCACCTGGGCCCACATTGACCACTTCTGCCTCGGACCAAGGCCCGCTCACTTAAGGCACCTCCCTAGTGCGTATCTTTCCACGTGCAGTAGTCACCACATCCAATTATGCCTAGCACCAACCATGCCTAGCAGCACCCCTCAGTCCACTCTACGAGCCTCCTTCCACGCCAGCCCAACCCATGCTCTAAACATATTCCAAATGCCCTCATATCCCCACCTCTCCACTTGCACAAGCCTCTCTCTGTACAATTTGGTTCCCATACTAAGCCCATGCCCCTACAAGACCTTCATCCTCCATCAGCAGCTCCAAACCTCCCAGGGCCTACCCATGTTCCTCACATGCACACCCTTCTTTAGGATGGCATTCAAAAGCCTAAGCTTCACACTGATGACATTGTTAAATACCTCTTTCCCCGTGCCTTATTAACTGATGTTGATCATACTGAACCAACTTGTTTTTCACATGCTACTAAGCATATTGAGTGGTGTAATGCTATGACTGAAGAGGTCAATGCACTTCTCAAAAATAATACCTAGTCCTTAGGTCATTCCTTTCCTTTTAGAACTTGATTGGGTGTAAATGGGTTTTTCGAATTAAGAACCACTCTGAAGGGCTTCATTGAACTCCACATAGCATGTCTAGTTGCCAAGGTTTTCATCAACACCCAAGCATAGACTATTATGAAACCCTTAGTCCTATTGTCAAGCTTGCCACCATTCGAACCATTCTCAGTCTTGTAGTTTCTTGTGGTTTTCATCAACTTGATGTCAAAAATGCATTTCTACATGGGTTTCTTCAGGAAGATGTCTATATGGTTCAACCTCCGGGTTTCATTGATCACACTCGTCCTTCTCATGTTTGCAAGCTCCAAAAGGAACTCCATGGCCTCAAACAAGCACCTCGCGCTTAGTTCCATCACATCAGTACCTTTCTTCTCTCTATGGGTTTTTCATTGAGCCAAGCTGACACTTAATTATTTATTTTTCAGCAGGCCTCCCAAACCATCTTTCTTCTTCTATACGTAGACGACATCTTGGTAACTGGTAGTGATCCCACCCATCTTCAACAATTCATCTCTCTTTTAGGTGGCCACTTTGACATCAAAGACCTTAGTCCATTGAGCTTTTTCTTGGGTTTACAAGTTGTTAATAAGGAAGGTACTCTGAACATCAATCAACTCAAATATGCCCATGATCTTTTAAAGAAAACCAATCTTCTCAACTCCAAACCAGCATCTACCCCTTTGGTTGCCAAGGTTCTCCTCTCTGTCTCTGATGGTGCTCTCATCTCTAACAGAGTAGCGTGAGCTTATTGGCAGTTAACAGTATCTCACTCTCACTCGCCCTAACATATCCTTTGATGTCAACAACGTTGCTCAGTTCATGAATGCCCCTTGCAACTCTCACCTTGTTGCAGACAAACAGATACTTCGTTACATCAAGGGCACTATTGATCTTGGCCTCACCTTCACTCCCCAATCTGCAGCAGCTCATCTCTCCCTGTACTCCAGACATCAAGGTGTCCTAATTCTTGTCCATCAACCACTAGATATGCGATTACTCTTGGAACCAACCTCATCTCCTGGTGTTCCAAGAAACAACCCACTGTCTCGCGCTCTAGTACAAAATCAGAATACCGTGTCCTCTCTCATGCCTGTGCGGAAACCACTTGGCTTTGCTCACTCCTTCATGAATTGGGTGTGCATCTTTGATTCCCAATCCTACTCTATTGTGACAACCTCAGCACCACTTACATGGTTGCCAACTCAATTTTCCATGCCTGCACCTCTCACGTTGAGTTGGACTACCACTTTGTCCACGAAAAGATTGCTCTAGGAAGTCATCAAGTTTGCTTTGTTCCTTCTGTCGACCAACTTGTGGACATGTTTACAAAGGCCCTTCACAAACCACGCCATCAACACATGTCTTCCAAACTTGTTCATCCTGCAACGCCCAGTTTGCGAAGGGTGTTAATGCAGCTTTCCTTTCTTAACACACACGGAAGTCAACCTCACAATCTCCTCCTAGCAATTAGCTTACGGCTGTAAATAGAATTGTATTTATGTCTATATTATTTCCTACCTTAAGTAGACTTCTTGTATTTATATAAATAGGGACTTTGTGTAATTTGTTTATTACAAGGAAATACATTCGCTACAGCAGACATCAACGAAAATGAAAAAGTGCTCTGTTTATAGGATTGATTATACAAACAGAAGCAAGAAAACTTCGCAGCACGAAGCATGTATCCATGTTTCTCATCCTCCTAGCTGGAGAGCTTTCGCAAAATCTGTATTAAAGGTAAAAATAAAATAACCATTAATCCACCCATAACAAACAAATAAAAAACCCACCACTACCTCCAGAATATCCTAGTGAACTGAATGAATGGCTTGTTGATTTAAGACATGCAGAATCATTACTTCTGGTTCTGGAAAAATAATTGAAGAGGTCTTGGCTTCTAAAGGTTATACACAACCATATCAAGGTTACAATTTATGATAAACGTTCCTGGTGGTTGAGTGCATAGAAAGTCTAGTGCAGATCCCAATGCTGATCTTTTGCTTCGAAATTAAGAGGTTATCAACAACCATTCCTTAGGTGGCAAATTTTAATGAGTTTGTGAATGATTTTGTAGGATCTTCAAAAAGTGGGTACCAATTTAAAATGAATCCCAATGTTCTGGGATTTTATACAGTTAATTCATTTTTTTTTTTTTTTTTCTTGTTGCCCAATTATACATGCATAGTGAGATTTAGAGTGTGAGGCGGAGGCGGCACATGCTTAGCCTAGCCTGAAGGTCGACCATGTCATGACTGGAAGGATAAAAGATAACAAAAACAAAATAGTTCGAATGCGATGGATATGTTGGATAACCATTTCTAGTTAGACAATTTGGTATGATAAAATTTGAGTGTTGTTAAACGAACTCTAAAATTACTTTGATTTTACTGAAGAAATATGATCGTGTAGATATTACTCTGATTTTGAAGACCACTTCTAGAAAATTAACAGTCCATGAACTAACTGAACTTCTCTATTCAATGGCTTCAGTTTCATCGCAGTTTGTCCATCTTAGTTTCATAAGTCATGACTATAATCTTAGTCTTGTTTAGCTGTGCTTTGCTTAGTTTATTTTTCATTTCCAATTACTACTTATGTAGTTGAAGTCTTTTGTTGCTTATCAGGGTATTTTTGGTAGTTAAATAGAGTATACTTAGTTAATTTTATATTTTGATTTAAATATTAGGGTATACTTAGATCGTAATTAGGAGTACTCAGTTAATAGATCGTAATTACGTGTACTCAGTTAATTTTAGGGTTCGTTTAATAACACCCTAAAATTTTAGAGTGTTGCTAACCCTAAAATTAACTGAGTACACCCTATGATCTAAGTGCACCTTAATATTTTAATCAAAATGTAAAATTAACTGAGTACACCCTATTTAACTACTAAAAATAACCCTTGTACACCCTAATACCCTTTATCACACAACACCCTAATACCAATCCTAAACTGGGTTTCTCTTTTTACATGAATTCCGGCCCTCTTGTCAAATTTTGGGTTCGCATCAAAATATCTTTAATTTCGTAAGCTGTTGTGGGAGTAGATTTGCTAGCTCCTACAATTCAAAGCTTGATTCTTGTAAATCCTTGTGATTTTCTGTGAACTATGTTGAGGAGACTCAACATCTCTGTCAAATAACTAGTGAAATGCATCATCACAAGTCCAAAATCCTTGAGAATTTTGGATGCTTCCAAGTTAGAAGAAATGTTTAAACCTTGGGATTTTAAAGTCATCCACTTCAACTTTACTTTATTGATGATGTTGAGCTAAGAAGTCATACTGGAACAAACCTTTCTATTCAAATATGGCTGCCCATCTTTTCCATTAGGAAGAATCAAGTACATGGAGAATTTTCGACACTTGTCTTTTGCTATGTTTGTAAGGAAGCTCTAAGCCTTTGAAACATCAAAGACTCTTAAAATTATACAAAAACTTCTCTGCATTGGATTAGGTTGAATATGGTGAGTAGGATGTACTTATTAAAATTATATTTGTTTCACAATTCCATATATCCTTTTAGTCATTTTTTATTAGGGTAAATTAGTAATTCAATAAATACCTTGGTAGTAAGGGGCACTCAGTTAATTTTAGGATTCGTTTAACAGCACTCAAATTTTATATATTGCTGGAAATATGAATTTGGATATCATATTAAAACAATATCAATCGACCTAATGATTGGCACTTTTTATTTTTAGGTACGCGCTCATCAAATTAAATTTATTTCATGTGTAACATATCCACGAAATCCAACGCAAAAAAAAATATATATATGAACAGGAAAACACCAAATTTGTGTCTAACCAAAAAAGACCCCACCAAAAGTGGTTGCTCATATATAACTCATGATGCTAACTTTTATACTAATTTTCGACAACAAATTAAGGTTTGAACTTAATTTGGAGAGAGAAAAAGGGAATGACGCCCCACCAACCTATATAGTTACAGTATTGTATAGTATGGTATAAGCTAGGCTTGAATTTACATGCATGCATGAGTTGTATGAATAAAATATAATGGCAATGACCGAAAGGTTAATAGGGCGTAACGTCCGAATCAGGGAGGACCCGATTGCGATTGCGGGTTCTCCGCTTAGACTGCCGCTTGTGGCTGCCGCCAAACTTCAACCTGCCGGTGTCCTTAAAGCGCGCCCTCTCGGCCGCAATGGTAACGCACTCGGGCGGTGGCACGGGATACCGCAACGAATCATAGCAATAAGAGTAGTACATGTACCGCTGCCTGAACCTGCGCACCGCGGCCCGCCGCTGAGGTGTGATGACGGAGTAGTCCTGGGTGGCAAGGAGGGCGTATTTCTCGGCGCATGCTTCAGCGGCTGGGACTTGCTGGATGGGGTCGGCAGGGCAGCCATCCAGGACTAAGTCTTTGAATTCGGCGACGAAAGGGGCATATTTGTAATTCACCTTGTATTTCCCTCCTGATGTGGCCCAATTGCTAGCATCCCATATAGTCGTATACAACGACATTGGCTTTGATGGGTAGTCACCCCCCATTTCTTCCCTTCTCACCACCTCTCTAATTGGAACGTCATCCACATAAAATCTGATACATTAACAAATTTTTAGTAATTAATTAATTATAAGGGAAGATTTAATTGCATCATCTGAAATTGATACGTCAATCATGGTCTTAATTTAATTGAACAAATTTTACAAATCATGGCATTAATTTAGTTGAATAAATTGATTGATTATTCAATTCCACAAAAAAAATATATATATATATTTCTTCATCAGTTAATACATATATATATATATATATATATATATATAGAGAGAGAGAGAGAGAGAGAGAGGTATCATCAATCAATTTGTTCAATTAAAATTAGGCAATGATTGAGTCAATATGGTTTATAGAAAACTTCGGATCTGCATGGGTCAGTTTGGTAGCCTAACAAAAATTTGGTACACCATCTAAAAAGTATAGGAGGATGCTTTCTTTATCCTTATATATCAAGCAAAAGGAAGAGAATCAACATTCAAAATATTAGAAAATGTCATTGGTTAATGCAAACATTAAGAATATTATTAATTAAATGGGGATAATATAGTAAATTCACACTTTTTTATATTAAAAATAATTAAAATATATTAAAAAAATCAGATAAAGAGTCCTATTTTTATGAAAAACAACTATCCTTATCTTTTTATATTTTTAAAAAATAAAATAAAAACCAATTGGCTCACGCTGGCTAGTATGAATTAAATAAGAGCTTCTTGTTGCAGTTTCATTCAAATATTTTGAAGTCAAAATTGAGTTCAAAATAACAAAAATGTTTATAGTCTCTAATTGCTACAATTTTGTTAAAATACATGAAAAACTAGTGTGTGTATATATATAGTTCTCTATTATATATGACAAAATAATCGTGTGTGTACGCGCACGTATATAAAAATGGTTCTTGTTTTTTCTTTGAGAGCATAAAAGAAAATTATTCTTGTGTTAGATGTGACATATTGGGTTGTTATTATATTTCAAACAAAGTATGATCACATTTATCCATAATTTGATTTAATCAACCATCTAATTAAATTCATACTGTGACCTAAGCATAACACATGCTGGACTTTTTCTCGAGAAGGTAGAAGCAACCCAGACGCAATCCCAAAGCGTGTATGGCTGCTCGTGAGGTCAAACGAGCATACAACAAAGTCTACAAAGCATACCACGTAAACAAGAATACGAGAACTTTCCCAAAACAGAAGGAACAATCAAAGCAAAACATGGCATAGGAAAAGAAGGCAAAACAAAAATATATATGTAGAAAAGAACACAAATTCTAGAAGCAAATTAATAAATATTAATAATAGAAATATGGAAAAAAAAAAAAACTCACATGGTGATTTGAGGGGTCCAAAGAATGCTGTATCGGTGGAAGTCCCTGGTAGGGTCGAACCACAGTCGGTAACGCTCTTTCCCGCCGCGGCCGGCCGCGGTTGGTGCTGCCATTTCCGTAGACGTTGGTTTGGAATCTCCATGGCTTCCCTTCTGTGTTCCCTAAGAATTCTATGTCTAACTCGTCGTGGCTCTTCTCAAATACGTCCGCGTTTGAGGTCTGTTTGTTCAGTTTGATCACGATCATATAAATAAACAAATTAATGAATTTGCAGGATATGTGGCAACAAAATTTCTAAACTGATGAAAAAGTACATGATTTTTGTATAAAATTCCCCCAATTTCTTCCCAACCAGAAGGGATTCCAATTTCCAAAATATAATAAGAGAACTTACGTAGAAGGCAACACAGATACCGGCAGTGTAATCTGATGGCAACTTAATGTTGGCGCTAAAGAAGCCATGGTTGTAGAGGTTAGAGGAGATGAAGCCAGACCCTTAAGTAAATTAATTAACCAAATTAATCAATATGAAGAATGAAAGAGAGAAAAAAATGAATAAAGGTCGAATTGTATAGTATTATACTAGCTTTTCTGCACGCGCAAATGAACACAACTAACCTGTAAAGCGGTCGAGGAGAAGACGAACACCTTTCCCGTCGGGGGAGCGGACAAGATTGCCGTCACCGAAGAGAGGGCTGTATCCTTGGTTGAAGGGGATGGTGGTGAGGTTACTGAAAGCTGCGTCCACGTTGCCAATATTAGCCATACACATGAATATGATTAAGAAACTGATGATCAGAGGGTGGAGAAAGAGAGAATTCCCATTAAACCAACATCTACAACGTTTTATTGTCCCCTCCATAATTTTCTTTTCTTTTTTCTTCGTAATAATTCAAATTTTGATCTGTATTGCCTTTTGTTTTAATTCTCTCTCTTTCTCCTCTCTCTCATCCGATCCCACCTCCTTTGCTTTCTCTCCGAGTTTGTTTATATGCAATTCGCAAGAGGAGGAGCTAAGAGGCCACCAAACCAAGAGGCCAAGAGGGATTTAATGCAAAGGTTACGAGAGAAACAGATAGAAAGAGAAAGAGAAGAAAAGAAAGACAGAATATATGGTCCTCGGCTGCTGATCAGGCTTTGAATTAATTATTTAACTAATTAATTGGAGGATGCACGATAATGCCCTTGGTTGGCTGGGATATTATCCGATTGGCCATCAGTGATCAAATCGAAGAAATTCTAGAGCGTATTTTAAACAAATAGAGCAACTTCATTAGATATTCGTACAACTAAGAAATCAACATCACGCCAATGGTTTATAGCCCAGTGAAAAAAGGCTTTCACTTGCAGACCAAAGATCTTATGTTTTAATCTCGATAATATCATAATTGTGTGTGTGTGTGTGACACTATCGCTTGTACTAAAATATATATATATATATATATCAACATCACATCCAAAGTATCAAGTCTAAACGGAAAACAAAACTAGAATGGACAAAAGTCGAACACACAACTCCTAACCCACATCACTACCATTAAGCATGGTTATCTTAAGCAAAACTCACAAAACCCAAAATTCTAAAACCACACCAATAACTTTAAATGAACACTACAGCCACCACCTTAAAAAACACTGTCGTCAAACCCACCGCACCTAACCTTTAAGAAAATACAAAATATATGACCGATTTGGGAAAAACATGGTTTTTTAGCAATCTAACTACACATAACAGCGAACAAATATATTGAACAATCATGGAAAAATAGGTGATGACGAACTTCGATCTAAGTATGGGTCAAAAGAAATCACCACAAATGGCTTCTTATTGAAAACGCCATAAGGGAAGAATTCATTAACCCAAAAGAAAATTGGATAGGAAAAGGAGGGGCAGTTACGATTCTTCTTCCCCCTAACCTCCCCCTCCCTTTATTGATTTTATCCTTTGGGGCTAAGAGAGAGAGAAAGAGAGAGCGGCTAAGATTTCTGGGTTTTTTATTTTCTCGGGGAAATGGGGAAGCACACATCGAAAAAATTCTAGTTTGATGGTCACATCGATGCGTTATGTTACATACTAGTACATATGTTATAATATGAGTTGACAACATGATTGATATATCATGGCCTATGTATAATATGAATAAATAAATACACATGTAATAACATGAAAGAATTGATAACACAATGTATCCATGGTTTCATCGAAGAGATATTATAGACAAAATGTAGTTGGTGCCTGGTGGTTACAACTTACGGAATTATTTGTTTTTATGTTTAACTTTAGGATTTGCATACATTAAACTTTTATTATAAAATAAATGTCGGGTTGTTACATAATAATGAATGATTAATATAAACAGTACGACGTGATTAGATATATAACAAAATTTAACAACTACAAATTCATGCGGTGCCTAAGTTATATCGCTGGAGGGGTCCCTTCGCTTTCCAAGTCAAGGGAATAATGTAATAACAACTAACACTTCTGCCAATTAAAAGAATAAAGCTGATACTCCATCCAACGATTCGTCTAAGAGCATCCACAATGACTCCATGCAATAATTGAATTATAGTTTTACTTACAATGGTATAATTAAATATCTTCATATCAATAGTTATATTTCTTATATGTTTTTTTTATTACATAATCAAATAAAATAAAATAAATAGATTTAATAACACTAAAAATTGTATTATTAAAATATTCTCAAAGAGATCTTTAAAAGGAGACCAATTTTGAATATATTTGAAAAATAAATTAACTACTGTATTTTTTTCATTGCATTGAACTATTAGACAACCATTGCGGATGCTCTTAACTGCATATTATATTAATTAACGTACTTTTTCTATTTTTTATTGGCATGCTCTTAACGGCATATGTACATATTTTTCACAAACAGTAAATGTTTGTTTCAAATATTTAACAATTATTTGCGTATTTTATCATTATTTTTCACGTACAATTAAAAAATCTACAAATAAACAAATTTAGGCATAATTACAAGTTTTTATATAATGGCCGAATTTTTCATTGTATCTTTTAAAGAAATTTAGCGAATAATAGATGTGCGTATTTTATACATATTGTTAGCGTGAGTCAACTCTCCTAGTACGGCTAGGATTGTGGTGATTATTGTATAATCAGGATTTCTGTAATTAGTAGAATTCATTGTAATTAGCTTTTCTTAGTCACTAAGCCAACTTGTATCCTTAGATATTGATCCTTCAAAAGAGATGAGTACACATTAAAATTAAGCTCATACTATATTGGTATTTAGCTAAGTATACTATATATAGTATAGACATATTTGTTAATTAATTAATTAATTGTTATTTGCTAAGCTTACAGAATACAAGAATAAATATGGGTGTGAGCCCGAACTAGCGTATATGAAAGAATAAAATAAAAATAATAATAATAAGAAGAAGTCGTAATCGATAGGTAGGCTACCTATAAAAAGTTTGATTTCTTTAACTGCTTAGCCAAATGTTCCCATCATCAAACTCAATAATTTAGGCTAAGTTTATCTACCCAAGCCTTTAATGTGACGCCGGAAAGGGACATCTGTTAGGCTATGGAGGGAGTAGCGTAGGAGTAGAAGGTTGATGACATCTTCGTATATATGGCCCATCATAAAACAAGAGACTAAAAACACTGCTAAGGTAAATTTTGTATTTTTATTGTTAGTAATTTTGTGTATAATATTCGTGTTAGATACGTACATACATATTTTCGTTTTTCATACATGTATCAAAATACTCGATAATATACACTTAAAAAAAAATCAAATGTAAAATACATATACACATACGTACATATGTATTCTTTACGTTTGATACACGTATTTTCACATAATTATATTTAAAAATTATATAGTGGCCAAACTTTTCTTTTGGATTTTTCAAAAATTCTGCTGAATAAAACACGTATGTATTTTATTTACACTTATCTCATTCCGTATTTTACTAATATTCTAACATATGACCTCGACTGGATTGATAATTGCTCTTAATTACATGACTTAACGTTATAAGCCACCAACGTGGTCTATCTCAATTGAAAATGGCATTGACACACCCACACATACAACTATGATGCCGTGAGGATTCAAACTTGAAACTTCTAGCCTGCAAATCAAAGGTCTTTTTCACTGGATTAGACCCGCTGGCTTTTTATTTATTTTTATAAATAATGAGTTTAATTTATACACGAAATTTTAGGATAACTAACCTGCCCCTCCCAAAATTGACCGAATCAAATTTTTTGTTTTTTGTTTTTTTTAATGAGGAGCAGCTCAATTGGGGTATAAAATACATAAAAAAAAGATACATAAATAAATAAATATACGGAGCAAGTGAAATGATGGTCACAGTTTGTTTAAATAACGGAGCGGTTGGGTGTGTAATAATTAAGCGTTTGTTTAAAAGAAGGGGTAGTTGCTTTGGTAAGCTCTAGATGTCCATGAAGGAAGTTTCAATTGCACTCCTTGATGTTTGGTCTAATTACAATCAGATCTTAGATGTTTCTTTTGTTAACCATTTGATGTTGGGTCTAATTACACATACTGTTGTTTCATTCCCTTAAAAATATCTGCAAAAAAGTACTTGAATTTGGATGTATTTGTCCACTCAAATAAACGATTGTTATTTTATATTTTCTTGAAGCACCATATTCGTCAATTTTGTTGGACACAACTAAGATGTCTTAACGATTTCTGATTTGTCTATTTTTCTAATTATATATATATTTATATATATATTTTTTTTTACAAGGATGATTTTTGATTGAAGATTTTAAAAATAGACAATTCATATTGTGAAAATAAAATTCATACTGGGCTTCAAAAGGAGTCCCTCAAATAATTATTTGAGGATCCCTCAAAAGAACAAATGTATTATATTTTAGAACTAAGTCGCCTAAAATTAATTAAATATAATATTATAATTGGCGTATTGCCATATCGTATTCTCATACTTATACTGATATCCGTGCAACATAGCATGTTAGTATACTCGGATTGTGTAATCGCTGCCATCTTAAAAATTTGACGAAGACACTAGAAATCACCAACATTGGTGGTGTCGAGTCGCACGCCCGAGGCCCAGCAAGCACCAGGTAATATGTGCATCACTATTTACATCTTTCCTGCAGTTACATTTGGGATAAAGTAGGTCAAATTGGCGACACATCTAGACAGTAACTTTTGTAACAAGAGGTGACTAACAATTATATTTACAGGAAACTCATTACACCATGGCTCAATACTCTAAAACATATAAGCAGCAGCCTCGCCTCCGGGCGTAAATAAATAAACATTTAGCTTTTGAGAAAGTGATAATTGGATTCAATGTAGGTTTCAGCATCCCATAGGAATGATCCGAAAGCAACAGCTTCCAAGACAAGCATTGTCAATCCAGAGAAAGTAAGCGCAATCACTTCATCGTTAGAGGCATCGATTGAACCATCATCAGTAATCCTGACGTCAGGTCTCCCAAATAGTGCTTGTGTCTGATTTTCAATCAAAGAAATTGCTTCCTTTGATCTTATAGTAGCGTATCTCTGGAGAGTCTCTGCATCCAAGTACATCACATAGGATCTCAGTCGATACGACTTGTCGTCACCATTGTTCATGTAACTACCTCCATCACCATCACTACCACCGTCTGGAGGTATCCGGATCAAGGAATCCGGATCCCATAACTGGTTTGCTGGTGCTGCATCTGGAGTGAAACCATCAGGAAGGGTGTTCATGGTTCTCTCAAGCTGAAACCGCTGATCAACTCTCTTGAGAAAATATCCATACATTATTGAAGCAGCATACAACTTTCCAAGTTTGATTTTGCTAATCTCAACGATCGAAGAAAGAGGGCCCACAAGTCGCTCTCCAAGTACAAGGGATAAGTGGCTCTGTATCATCTCCAATGCTTCAGGAGAATGAACAGATTCTAGTTTGTTTTCTTGCATTGGCCAGAAATCCACTCTTCCAGTGGGATCTGAGGTCGCTGATATCTTCGGGATCATTGAAATATCATTCTCTATGAATTTCTGCACTATCAAGCAGTATATTATCTCTTCCAATGCCATGCGTCTTTCTTTCTCTTTGATTTGAGCTATTCGCCTAAAATTCATGATTTTATTTAAGAAGTTACTCCATATCCTCCAACACCAAAACAATGAATCAAACAATAGTTGGGGAAAACAAATAAAGAGTAAGCACCAGTATGCGAAGAGATTGTTAGATGATATGTTTCAAACTGCGTACAGTATGGAGAGATGCATGATAACAGCATTTCTTTTTCTTTTCTTTTTTTTTCTTTTTTTTTTTCCTTTTTTTTTTTTTTTTTTTTTTTGAGGAAATAACAGCATCTCTTCTTAGACACCTAATCATGTCTACTTAAAATTGACTTTCAAGAGAAGAAAGAAAATTTGGAGCTATGATTCGGCCTGAAAGAGGTGATGGTGATGGTAGGTCAGAAATGCAGTACAAATTAATGAAGGTAAGATACTGATGGAGGCCTAATGTAAGTCAAGACTCAAGGTAGTGAGTGGTGTGACACCAACTGATCACTGATGAGGATGGTGACATTCTAGTGCTAGTACTGTAATGTGGCTAATGGAGGGGAAACATATGCAGGTTGTTTTTTGGTAGTTTGCGGAGTCTCTGATGGGATGTCATCCAATTGCTCTCATCGAAATGGTGGATGGACCGGCAATAGGCTCCGGGAGGGCAGTGATGCATCAGCTTTGCAACTGCAGGAAAGGTAATTGTGTTCTTAGATTGATTGATGGTAGTGCCACAATCTAAGGGTAAGCATTGGCACAAAGTTCTTAGATTGATTGATCTTAGTGAAATTATACTAGCATTGAGGTGTTAGCATTGTGCTAAATTGTACCCATCAGTTGTCATACACATGTAAACACAAGCACATGCATACAAATCGAACCGCACTCTATATTTAAACAAAAATTGTTCAAGTCAAATTATAGAAAAGAGAAAATAAATGAAAACAAGCATTCTTTTCTCTAAATCTCACATCCCAGTTCAGTACGACTAAAAAAGTTTACTTGGCATGTGTCAAGTGTACTTCAGCTACCTAGGAAGCTCTTGCCATCAATAATTATTTTTAAATAAAAATTAAGTTTAAACCCGGAAATAACTAGAGCAGCACATAACATGGTGCAACCTGTAGTGTAAACTACTAAATCTCGAAGATTCAAAGCGAAGGTAGGCAACTACATAGATGTCAAAGTTTATCTTGTATCAAGAAGGTGAGAATAAGATGGGATGATAGAAACAGTGCAGATCTAATGAAATCTTTTGCAATATTTATTTTTCTTTTCAATTACTCCTGACACAACTGAGGGTTCAACTGCCGAATTCAGTATGACCACTGGTCTGCATCCTGTGGAGTTTTACAGTATCAAGCTAATAGACCCAAAGACACAAATTAATTGCAGGTGGACCAAGCCCGAAGAAAGTATTTATTCTCTCCCATTAGTTAATGATCTGCCAATTCCATTCATGTTTTCAATGCCATAAGTATCATTATCCCATAAAACTAAAAATCGTGCCAAACCAAATACTTATAATCCCTGCTAATTTGAAAATGAAACTGCTCCCAGATCACGTTGTTACCCCCACATTGATCAGCAATGCTGCTGCTATGAAGTCAGTTGGGTGGTAAGATAAAGTCCGTATGCAGCATTAGGTTACCATGTGTAATGTAGGAAAACACAAGGTGGCTATTGCTTATGATTATGATGGCCTTTAAATGATAGAACTTTTGCGTAATTACTCTAAGCCACCCAAACACCCCCACCCCAAATGTACTCTCTCTCTCCATTTTTTTTTCAGCTTTTGTTTTTAACTTTGAAATTGAATTAGCAATTTTTAACATTTTTTAAATAATTTAATTTCTAGAGAAATAGTATTAAGTCACATTAAATAATAGAACTCCAAGAAATCTTAAAACACATTGAAGCTAAGATCCAAATAAGTTCACTCTTATTAACCCTTATTAACTCTCAGATTAATTCTTGGACGTACATTATAACTATTTTAAAATTAAATGACTCTTACACTACCAAAAAGGCCTTACTGTTAGATTTGGGGCAATGGGCTTAGTGGTGGGCGTCCAAAGAGGATCTTTAAACAATTCCATCAGTGTGCATCAAATTCTGAGTTGTTTCAACATGTAAAAATTTACCAATTACCGTCCATTCAAGAACAAAACTAAAATAACTACTCTTGAGAGATCACAGTACTTACTTGTAGAGGGGATCTTCAGATGAAGCAGAAGTTTCTTTTCTCTGGGCATCTCTATCTTTTTGAAGGTTCTCAAGCTGCTGATCAATGGCTGCAGATAGTAGATGTGGATGATTTTGCAATATTTGGGCCAAAAGCTGGCCGGCGGGGGATTCAAATTGAAGAGGAGCAACTGGCACCAAATTATCACTTGAATCCTTTGATGCTCTCACAATCAACCCTCTTGCTCGGCGCTTATGCAGTCCGTTTCCCAGCTTTGGGATGCAAGATGAAGGACAGCTCTAGAAAAGAAAAGAAAAGAAAAATATTTTGTTAAGGCGCCAACCATTCAGAACGTTGCCTTAGTGCCCACCCTGGATATGGCAATACGGTGCAGAAATATTCATACAACTCTCTTCATTGGATTTCAGCAGTCAAATTCAGTGCGTATACATACACATATATTAAATGAATGCCAAAATCAAGAAAATCAGTGTTACTTGGAAACTGACATACATAATGGTGAATAGCCCCTATCTTGGGGCAACTAGCTTATAAAAATGATACCATGCAAGTACATGTGGGGATACAAATGCATAGAATCAAAAGGATTAGAAATTGGTAAATATATGGGGATACAAATTCAATGAAGACATGGGAAAAATAATACTCTAAAGCCAATTCTGGAGCAACGTATCAATCAAATATATAATTTTCGTTACAAAATGAAGGCAAAACAGATGCTTATCCTTAGCAGCTAGGCAGTTGACAGCAGTTTTTTTTCTACCCGTCTATGCATCTGTCATTATTCTCTGTTTTTCATCTTCTGCTCCTTCCATTCTAGTTTTATTCATGGATCCTTTTGCCATTTTTGGTCCAGTTTGGGTAATGCAAGTATCTTCCACAGGTAAACTTTGCTCTCTTTATTAATAACTCTTAACTTTAATAAATTACATTGTCATGTGGGGATTGGCTGGAATTTGGGTTTGAAACACTTGCAACTTCGGGTTTATGTTTCAATTTTTGTTTCTCAAGGAGATTGTCAACTTTCGACGGTGATACCTAGACTGTAGTAAACAGTTCCACTTTATGAAGATAAGTTCTCATGACTCACAGGACTACTGGTAAGTTTAGTCTGTCGGAAGAATGATATGATTAAAGAAGGGGGTCTAAATCATAATAGAAAATGTTAAGGTTAAATTAACCACCTCCCTTCCCAGTAAGTGTGGCCACCTCTTGAAGCCTGCACCAATTTTGGGTACTGGTTCTAACCTTTCCCATAGTTGCTTGAAACCCTAAATACTATTTGGTTCTTCCCATTCGATTGGCACTTCAGTTGCTTTAAATACTGGCATTAATGAAATCAAATGCCTGCTTTAAGGAAATATGTGAGATTTACCCAGATATGAACCATCACAAAGTTGTGCAACATTTTGTGAACAAAACAACAATATCTCACAACCATCAGTTATTTCACCAATGACATTGCATTAAGCATGTATTTTCTTACTCATCTGCAACTCAGCTTCACTTATAGTAAAAAACAAACCGAGCCACATCCACTCAAAGCTACTCCACTTCTCCTTTTTTAAAACACCAATTCAGATTTCCCCTATTCAATCCTACCACCCAACCTTTTTTTAAAAGAAACAAAGAGAGGAAAGTTTATTTAAGAAAAGAAGCTGTGCAACACCATGGATAATCTTTCCACCATAAATATACAAGAGAAAACAATAATTCATTCTACAACTAGTTTAGCAAACCAAAACAATTCAAGACACTACAGCTTTCCAGTCTAAAACAATGTCCAAAATAGAAGTGTTCCTAAAATCAGGAGAAACAGATGCCCAAAGTGCCGCCCAATAATTAACCTTCTCCCACACCTACTCCACCCTTAACATCTTCGAAGATCCTTTGTTTTCTTTCCGACCAAATAGCCTAAATGATAGCCATCAACATACGGCCCCACTATACTTTAGCCTTCCTTCCACCACCCAAAACTATAAATTTCTCACCCAGCCAAAAAAAAAGAAAAAAAAGAAGAAGAAGCAGTCTTTTGGTGCCACCCAACTATCGTTAATGCTGCGGCAACCATTTCAGTTTATGGCTCAGATCATGAGTCTTTTAGGTAAGATTATTATGGTTTACTTAGTACATTCGGTATCTTTTTGTTTTTTTCTTCAGTAAGTTTATGGTATGTAGAACAGGTAAATTCATCTATAAACCCTGTGGTAAAGAAAAATATAACAGAAAAAACAGAAGATCCAGAAAGAAAGAGTGAGGAAACTGTTGGCAGGCAAAGAAATTAAGTATATAGATTGCTCTCTCTTCCTCTCTTTTTTTGCACTAGACAAGACAGAACATAGGCATAAAAAGGCATAAATCAGTTTACAACATTGACAAAGTCGATGAGTATAAGCAATAGAAAAAGGATCTTGACAAAAAGAGCAAAATTCAACATATGCGCAAAAGGAAAAAAAAAAACATAAAGACGTGAGTGTATTAAGGATGTCCTTATTTTTCCTTAAACTATGTACATCCTATTTCTGGGATATAAACCAATGACTGGAACTGTTTAGTTTTCAGATTTTCTATCAACGATTATCCATGCAAAAATTCAGTTAAATTGAAAAAAATTTAGCCATTTGATTATCCACATTTTCGTTTCAGTTTTATCTAACGTTTTTGCAGGGATAACTCTTCATAACCTAAATAAATTATAGAAAAAATAAAACTAAAACCCAATCTGATTGATAAATATTGGGAGCACAAACAATTGAATGACTGAAGAATTAGCTTCAAATGAACAAACAGTTCGCACGCAGTCTGAAGACGTACGGCTCCATTTATTTCAAAAAATAAAAAGAAAATATGTTCCTAAGGAAGTAAAATTTTATCATTGTTAATTTATTCGCGAAATAGCTTTTCAATAAACCAAGTGGAGATAGATAATTGTATATCAGTCACAAATTTGCCTACACTTTCTAGGCAACCAAACAGGGTAAAAGAAAATATCTGATCTGGGTTGTGTCCAATCTATCCCAAAGAAACGAAAGGCTAAAAAAAAAAAAAATCCAAACATCATTAATTAAAATCTAAAAAATTCCTTTCAATTTCTCACGCTTGTTTAGCAACCAAAGGCTTAAACACGAGAGAAAAACATGAATGAGAGTGGACAAGAGCTTACTCTGAAAAAAGCACCAGAAAGAAATGACTTGGAGTTAGAGAGCGTATGCGAATGGAAGTGTCTGAATTCTGGCCAGCTAAGACCACCGCCTGAGGGAATCACCAACGAAACGTCGCCAATAACACCTGAAACCTGCATTTTGTATGTCCCCGAGAGAGAGAGAGAGAGAGAGAGAGAGAGAGAGAGAGAGTTGCGTGATAATTTGATAGTAGAAGTCTTGGTGGTTAAAAGCAGTTCGTTTGGGTTCTCTTCTTTCTCCTTTTCTTCTAACTAGCCTCTCCGCGCTTAAGCGCGTGCAACTTAAAAACCTTTTTGTTTTTATTTTTTGTTTTTGCAATTGTATTTCTCGATAACCGTCACAACGATTTCTTATTTTAAAGTCGAGCCATATTTTTCTAGTTTCATTAGAGCATCCACAATGGGCTCCCTAAACTACCTTCTTAGACAAATTTTAGGGAGGAATGATAAAAATGCAACTTCAACCACGCTCCCTATCCATCTCCTAAAATAGGGAGTCTTCTAGGAGCTCCTAAATCTGAGGAGAGAGAAAGAACTCCTAGTTGCTCCATATAATTTAATGCTGCTTTATTTAATGAGTATTTCAAACCTTTATTTAATGCTAACTATTTTTTATTTTATTTTTTAATAGAGATTGACCAATCAAAAAAGAGTTATAGCATTTATGACTCTTCAAATTAGGGAGTATGGTTGGAGTTGAAATTTTGTAGAGAGCTCCTAAAATAGCTTTCTTATATTCTTAGCCAAATTTTAGCTAAGAAATAGAGAGCATCACTGTGGATGCTCTTAGTCTGAAAAATTGCTTAACGTCATTTGTTTTTTTTTAGTTTATGCTAGCTGCTTTTAGTTTTAATTTTCTGTTTTATTTTTCTGATGTAGGGTGATGATTTTTGTCGGTGGCATTGCGGTTTCCGTGTGCAGATACATACAAGTGGCGTTGTTCAGGCTTCCTCTTCTTTCTCTCTTTTCTTGTTGTTTACCCTTGAGGTGTCCATGTTGGTCGGCTTGCGAACCAGCCATCAACGGAAAAGGTAACCTTTCCTGAAGAACAGCACACAGGTCTTGGATACGAGCACTAGTGTAGTTTCATTGCTCAGCCATCTTCCCCAAACTAGCCATGATAGTTGTTTCCAGTCGACAAGTATGACTGGCAGGGCATTCTCTAAGTGGTTTAAAGATAGTTGGGAAAACTTTGCTCTTAACCCCCAAGATATTCAACGGCCAACATAAAAATAAAATTTCAATTCCAAAAGCTCAAAGGAAAAACCAGCAGCTTATTAGGAGTTACCGAGGTAGAAATCACTTATCTTCTGTTCATACCAACCATGGGTATTGTCAAAGCCAAACTTGCCAAAATCGAACCACTAGCCAACGAGATAGATAAATATTTTGTCCTGCTACCACAGTGTCCTTCAATATGCAGGAATTAGTTACTCGCCGGAAAATACATGAATGATTATGGAAAAAATTTGAGTAGCATCCAAAATCTACTTTTAAAATTGGTTCCCAACATCTATGGCAGATAGAGTGTCTTAAAATTGTTGGTGCATAAATTAAATTAAGAGAATAATATTACTCGGAAAATACAATATGTAGCTATGAACGATATAATATTACTCAGAAAATACAATATGTAGCTATGAACGATTCAGACTAAGTCGTTCTCTTTAAGACGTTTCGCGGCTCTGCCTAATTTGTGTAAGCAGTTCAGAAAAGCCCACTACGTCCCCAGGAGGATAAAACAGCCCCAGAATCTCCTTTGTCTAGGTTCTTCCTTGCACTGAGGAAGGACCCGAATACAAACACTTTTCTAACTATGTTGCTTAGAAACTCAGTAAAATAAATAAAAGGAAGAGAGAATTTCATAGGAGGGAAGAGGAAGAAGGATGTAGCTTTTTTCTATGTTTTCTTATGCAAGCTATATCTAATATACATTGGCTGAAAAAATAATTCAAGGTGGACATTTTGACAAGTGATATAATTCAGGGGGGTTTCCCGGCACTTTACTCTTTTTTTAATATAAGAAACATATGGGTTTCATTCATTTCCCTTCATTTTTTTTAATGTTTTTTTTTCTCATTATTAATTATTATTAATTATTAGAATATTTAATTTTGTTTTTAGCTATGTGGAGGTGGGCTCCATTTGCCATGTCACACACTCAATTGGTGGATAATGATCTATGTGTACAAAATTACAAAAACACTCCTGCCACGTCATCAAAGTTAATAGACTTTTGGACGGAGTTGACGGTATAATGCAAAGTGTGTCACCAAACTACAGTCAACGGGGGAAAGCGGGCCACTTTAAATTTGGGATGGTAAAGTGAGATTTGACCTTAGTTTCATGAGGCATTGGTGTAAATAAGCCTTAAATCTATCATGTGCATCAAAACCCAGGTAATGTAATGGTAACAGAGCATTTTGGTAAGGTAAGACTGAAAAATCTATATAGACTATAATTTGCCATACATGTCATAAACATTCAGGGAAGTCAATCAAATCATACTATATCACAAATCAGATGTAGATTTTCAGATCACAACATAAGACGTCTGCAAACTACCATCATGGCTCGTGTGTCCTCCAGCCCCTGCATCAGTGAAAACTTGCCTCCTTTGTCCATATACTAATTGAAGCACCATGGTGTAAACCCCAGAAAATCAGAATCACTGAAGAACCAACTTATATGATCAAGAGGAACATGAAATGTCCATAAATTTCCTAGTGATAAATAAGAAAATAATGAAATGTTTGTGGAAGAGGACATACGAAAAATTTAAAACAGAACATAAGTATGGATATAATGGTTACCTGAAAGGCAGAATATGAGTACGCACAACCATCCCTTATACATTATGGCCTACAGGGATTCATCAGTATGGTGGTGGAACAATCACCTGCTAAAAATCCTGACACTACTTTCTCATTTTTCTGTCACAGATATTGTTGAATTTGACTTGAGGCAAGGATTCCAGGCCATCAGTGGCTTGGCTTCACTCAACTGCTGTCAAGAATTTCCAACACATTATCTGGTGGACATTTATGTGCCGGATTCTGTGGAGATGTTTGGCAGAAACATTCTGGCCAAGAATTTGTATAGAAAGACTCAGGTGGGATCCGCTTGTGGGGCCCACCAAGGTTGGTCTTGAACATGGCTTGCCTAACAGCTTCTTCAAAACCTGCTGTCCGTCCCTTCTCTCGATCAATGAAGATTGGGGCAAGCGCTTTCCTGTCGGGTCTAATTGTGGTTCGGAAGCCATAATAAAGGCGGTGACCAAGGAGATTGTTTGCAAAGTTACTAGGGCCATCATATGTAGGCATAAAAATATCAGAGAGGAGACAAACCATGTAGTCCACTGCAGACCCTAACAACCCCTGGGTGTTTTCTGCTAGCTCATCTGAGGGATCTACAGAACTGTGGTTCTCAAGGTGAGGGAACAAAGCCCGAAAAGGTTTCATGAATCTCTCCCCACCAAATAGGTCACCAGCAGCTAAGTATATCCTGGTAGAATTGTTAAACCCCATTGCACGTAAAATAAGACCGACCTGCATTGAAAGGGGGCATAATTTTATTAGGATTTCATATAGGAAATGTCATATATTACCTGTTATCTTGAAATGGTAAGCAAATCTTAACAAGACACTGATGCAAGGTAACAGCCATCTTATAATCTTAATCTTGTTGACTCTTTCTCACTGGCAGTACAAAAAACCTTTTTCACCGATAGATAAAGAAACATTAACAAGAAAGACAATATTACCTCTTCTGGAGTTAATGGGCATTTTCCAATGGCTCTCCTTTCCTTGTAGACAAGCTTCTTTGGCGCAAAATTTTCTTTTCGATACTTCTTCAAACTCTCCTGCTCTTTGGAGTTGAAAATATCAAAGCACCTGCAGAAATAATTTTACCAGATGTTAAGAAGTCATCATATAACATTATTTTTCAAAATCTGAACTCATGAACTGTTTCAAAATATGAACAGATTGTTCACCTTGTCTATCTAGTGGCTATGAAATACGAGAATTCTTGGCATGATGTAAAGGAGAACACTCTAGTCATTCCTCATTTTATGTAAGAATTCCGCCAGGAACTTACCTTAAGTGACTATATAGATAGGTCACTCTTGTGCTTGGAATCTTAGTTTTGGCCTATTGATACTAAACTAAAAGATTAAAGTTCAATTTGTTGTGCTACATTACTGGTCAGTTTTTTCTTTTACTTCTGTTCTCTCCTTGTTCTACATCAGTAGTATCAAAGCAATCTATATCCTACGTCACTCAGGGCAATAGTTGTGCTGGAAACTATGGCCCCCTCACCCTAAATGTTTTACAAAAGTACCTTCAAATGCTTGACTTAATTTAGCGCAACGCATGTGTTTGTACACAAGCGTATTTATATATGTGAATATGTGTGATTTGCTTTGATTTTTCACTTCTATCATATTTTTGTCTTGTAAGCAGATATCTCACCATATGCAACAAAATCAACTAATTATTTTACATCTGACCTATCCCCCCCAACATGCACATGCAAATGAGAACTTCGCAAAATAGTTAGAACGTACCCAGCAAATGCCAGCATATCCATCTCAAAACGAAGATGTATGGACATGAAGCGACCTTGTGTGCGAAGCTTATCTACTATTGATTGACTTAACTTCATAATATTTGTCTTAAACCTCAAAGCATGATAGTTAACTCTACACCTCAACCGTTGATACTCAGGGTTGTCAATTTCTTCTGCCAAACGATGTGAAAATGGAGTAAGATAAATAGCACCATGCTCCTTCATTTTCACAAGAGCGTCTGTAGTATACCAACTGATAGGAGCATCTCTAGGGGGACGAAGCTGAGACAAGGTTTAGAGGAAGAGAAGTAAACATTTTGAACCTATTAAAGAACTCACATTGATTTCTGATTATGAATGCGATGAAAACATATACGGATGTTTTACCTGTACAGCTTTTATCTTCTTGGTCTTCCCATTTTCGCGAATTTCTGGTATTTTTTCCACAATTTTTACATCATACCTCAATGACTTTATAAAATGCTCAACATCATAGATACCGCGGAAACCACTGCACGTGTTAAATATGTGGTTACAATAATGTAATATTTTATGGAGTTCATAGAAACCAGCATTCAATTAACAATGAGAGCACAGTAGACACATTACTCACAGTTCCTCAGAACAAATACCTTGGTTTTTCCCAAGAAAATATATTATTTAAGTTGTTACCATAAAGTATAAAGGGATATATTTATAGGAAATTATGCCAAAAAGATGCCAAAAGTTCTACAGGAAAATACAGTCATGCAGTTATGTTGAAGCTTTAAGTTTCCATTCAATGATGCTAGAAGTTGGAATTTAACTGCTCTAGTTACATTCAGGCCAATGAAAAGGTCAATATATGATTAAACCTATTTCCTTGTGAACCACTGGACAAAAGTAGCTGAGCTACCCTACAGAAAGACCAATGATAGGTCTTCTTTTGGTCTCCTTGAGATCTCAGGTTAAGAGAAGGAGCACTGCATTGTGATGTTATCCCATCTAATGAGCTCTTAGGTTGGTTTGGGTGTTGCCACCATCATGTAATGCCTTATTTGTGGCGTTTCTTGTGGTGGAGGAGAGAAGACAAGGATGCGAAGTAGGTGTGGTTTGCTAGCCAAACTTTGGATGATATTTTTTTTCATAGGGCATATGTTGGACACGGATGGAAAGGAATAGCTTAATCATTGAGGGGATGGAGAGTCCATGGATTGCATATGGAATAAGGCTGGTTCTGCATTCCTGGAAGTATGAAGAATATAACTTGAGAGAACCCTTGAATCCACTTGTGGCAACAAAACCAGAAAAACTCAATATTGGTCTTTAACTATTGAAATATACCTTAAGAGAATCCCCAAGAGAAGAGTCCTCCCAGATCAACTAACAGAACAAACTGAAAAAGCTAAGGCCATGGTAATGAATTTTATGTACCTATGATGAAAAGAAGAAAGGTAAGCCTTATCAATACAAATCTGGAAATATCTAATTCCTCCATGTTCATCAAAATGTTACAAACTAGTAACTGAGGCTGCTAATTATATGTGGCACATCTACCCTGTAGCTACATGAAATTTACAATTCCATCTACCCTGTCTCTTTTGGCTTAATAACCTCAATCAGAAAATACAAGTTAAGAATGAATTTGAATACACAAGGTGAAACATAGTGTGTATATGTGAGTTGAGGGTCACACAATCATTGAAAATAGATACCTATCATCATGCCAAAAAGAGTTTGCATCCAATTCAGGCAGGACAAGTGTAGCATTCATGATTCTTGCTGCAAGAACTGCATTGCAGATCTAAAACATCCAAGAGAATAACAAAAGGCAAATATTTCACTCGTAAGAACATGGGTGACAAAAATGTAATTAATTACATATCATAGGGAAAAAGAAAAAGATACAAACCGCAGTGCGTTGTTGATTGAGACCACCATTACAGCGCACACGTAGGTAGCCGTTAGTCTCACTTGGTGGAGCTGCCACAAAGTAGTAACATCAGAACATAAAATGACGTTTCTAGAAACCAAAGCATTATAATTATTCAGGAAAAGAGTAAAGACATACGAGGCCAATCAGACCGTGGAGCTGATGATGGTCTCCAACCAACAGAATCAGCACTTCTCCAAAGTTCATCTAAACTCATCTGCATATACAATGGTAAGAGAACTCAGAGTCAAAGTTTCAACAAATAAATAGCAGGCAGCATCACTGTTACGGTGATTTTTAACAGAAGATGTCTGCCTCAAATGAAACTTTCAAAGAGTCTTTTGAACACAAAGAAAGATTAAGGTGACAAACTAAAAATGTTATCTCACCTTTGTTATCCGTATTGTACACATAAACATTACAACTTTACCTTAGCTTCCTTCTTCCCAATTAGAATACACCATTAAAAAACTCCTAGTAATTTTGAGATATGGATTTCTGATCGTCAGAAGTATCTAAGAAGGGTACTTTGCAATGTGATTTTTTGTCTTTGTTAAAAAAAAAAAATGTAAAATTGGATATGACCTGAGTACTTTATGCTCGATTGCAGGATTTGTTACATAATCTCTCTTCATAAATCAGTTATCTTAATCGACCTGTTAGAGGATATTGGATCATCACTCTCATTGTCTTCTTCAGTCATTAGAAAGAGTGGACAAAGTATCAAATTTCGGTTATCAAAACCATTATCTTTACATTATGGATCCTGAATTTTCAACAATCACCCATAAAAATGATGATGTTCGGTTAATAGGTGGCAAAAGAAAACAACAAGGGCATTTAGTTCCATGCGTCATTTGCACGCATCCAAAAATATAACTCCTAATTTCAATGTGTCCAAGAATCAGTAGCATTTACCAATCTCTTCAACTAAGATGAATTAAAACTAACACCACTGCATGAGGTGAAATGTATGTAAAATAAAATTTCTCAGAAACCAAACAGGCCAGACTTCCAAAACTAGAATCAAACAAAATCATTCAAAGCCTCAGCTTCCAACTAACCTTAGAGCGAGAGCCAGATCGAGCGCCGCCATTGCTCGTCGATGTAACAACAAAAGAAATGGTGCAGATCAAGACAACCACAACCGCGATCAATAGCCTCCCAATCATGCCCTTCACCCCTCCTCCTCCACCTCCTGCTGGCTTCGCATGCTGCCGTTGATGAAGCCCCTGTCTGCATCAAATCACCCAAGAAAAAAGTTTGGGGTCACTTGTGTTTGGTTACCGGGAAAGTTCAGAATCGGAGTGAGAAATGGGTACTTGAGTTACCTTCGCATTGCTTCAGCTTCTTTCTTACAGTTCAACAGCCACTTTCTTTCTTTAATTTCGGTGTCACTGAATCCTTTCTATCTCAATTCTCGACACACGGAAATCCTTCCTATCCCAATTCTCGACAGACGGAAATATGTTTCAGTGTTGGCCGGGTCGGGTCGGGTCAACTAGTAAGTTACATGGCACTGAACTTGATCATTGTGGTGTGGCCAACTCCACAGTCTAATCTATCTCATGATTCGAATAGATCTTTATTGTGAGACTATTCTTGCCGAAAAAAATACTCAAATTGAAGAATGTTAGTTGTCTAACTATGATGAAATAAATAGACAAACATAATTTTTTAATTATAAAAAAAAATTCATGATAATAATTTTAAGTGATTAAATGAGTTCCGATTTGGATACAATTTTGTAGAGTTGATTTTTGAATGATGAACTAAAAATTCAACTGTTCAAATTAAGAAATTACATTGCAGACTAGACTAACATGAGTAGTTAATGTCATATTAACTTACTAATTGATTAGCGTTTTTTGTTACTTGCTTTAACTACTCATGCTATGGATGTGGGAGCATCAACTCTGTTCCTGTGGGCTTTTGATGAGAGGGATTTTGTCTTTATTCGTGATGGATTGATTTGTCTAGAGCCTAGACTGATCTCGTGGTTTGTACCAACAAATTTTGCGTGTGTTTTACTTCGAAATCTTTCATGATTTCTTAGTTCATTACTGCTAAATTTCAAAATATTATGTATGTTTAATCAACTCTGTAAATTTAACATTGGTTAGTTGAGCATATCTACAACACCCCCCACCTCCCCAAGGTTAGTTTAGTGATCTAACTACGGAGTTTCAGGGTAGCAATAGGAGACTAAGCACCCTGATTGAACACAAGCTAACCACTTCTAAAGGAAATGAGTCCGAGTAGGAGAAAGGGCAGAAATATAGAGTAGAAGAAGAGGAAGGATAGCGGTAATAACAAAAGATTAGAGTTACTTAACAGTCCACGTGCTGGTCATGGGACGGTTGGTTAAGTCAATCGTGTTCATTAGTTAAGCTTTAGAGCTCATTTGGTTCAAAGTTTAGACGCTTAGAAACAAAACAACTATGAAATTGTATTTATATGTTTGGTAAGCGTACTCTTAGAAACGTTATACAAGACTCATAGGTTTGAAGTTCCATGCAAGGATAATTTCATCCACTTAGCTCTCCCTTGGTAATACAAACAAACCCCCTGCCACCCCCTCGTATTTCAATGCACTTTTTTCTGGACTAATAATCAGATAGGAAAATACAGAAAGCTCGATTGTATTTTCTTCTTCCTTTTATCTCTCCTTTTCTTCTGCATCTTTCATCTTTGTTATCAGGGGCTTAGATTAGCTGGAAGGTCCGATGGCCATGCATGGTTTAAACATTGGTAACAAAGTGGAGGTGGAGGTGGAGGGAAGGGTCCTTTAAAGCAAGTTGAAGGCACCTACTCGTTGTGATTGGTGCTTGTAGCATAACACAGTATACAATTTGATATTTCTGTTTGAAGAACATGTGCTATTCAATATCCTGCTAAAACAGCAATGAGTTTATTTACTACAAAAATGATGACCTTTTCCAGCACTTGGGGGAATTTAACCATTTATAGGACAAACTTCAAGCTCCAAATGCCATGTTCATACAGCTTTTGGTCAAACTGATCAACAATTAACGATTCCAGATAAAACATGTTGTACAGAGAACATACTTTTTCACAGAACTATTTTGACTCTGATTACAGTACCACATACTTCTAATTTAACTATAGATCCAGTAGAAAACAGAACAATTTTGCCTCTCCCTGATGTGTCATGCCTAAGTATGTCGCTTCTTTGCAACAGATTGCTCCACAAGATACCTGCATCAGAAAGCACACTTAGCAGAATTCCCATAAACCGTTCCAATTTTAAACACTCAGTTTAAAGGATCACCAAACACCAGATTATTTCAGAACCATGTACATCAAGCAACATAGATCTTGATCTCCATGAAAGGTAGGGAAGGTGGACAGTGTTCTTCCTGTGTACTGGCATGTGAAACCAATAAGTTTATACTGAGTGACATAAAAAAAAATTGTTTGCCATGTCACATGTTTCTGTATAGTTCATATAAAACTACCCCTCAACTAAGGGGTCGATTTCAAGTTAGTACATAACCTGTAAAACATGACTCTTGTGGTACATATTTTGATCACCACACCAGACTTTTGAAAACCATTCAAAATCAACCCTCAGTTGGGCTTACCATTAGTTAGAACCATTAAATGTCTTGTTGGCAGCTGGATCCTGTCCCATTTTTTCACTCTTACGTGGAATTCAAGTTTGAGCCATATGGATGATTTAATGCACATCAATAAAAAAATAATTAACAAGAACTTCAAAACTTCTATAAATATTAATGACTAAAATTTGGGCCATCTCATGGGCAGCTCCACCTCAAAATCAAACCCCTCCCATTCCATTGTTCCCAACGTCTTTCCCCTCCCTTCTACACTCTATTCCGCAACCTCCAAGGAAGAGACATATGCTTCCTTTTAATAAG
Source organism: Prunus mume (assembly GCF_000346735.1). The sequence continues at coordinate 2,592,258 of NC_024132.1, forward strand.
ATCTCATCCTGCTCAGGTTTTTATCGTCTTTTTGTGTTTTTAATGTATTTTTGGTTTGTATGCTATTTTTTAAATATTTCTCAACAGTTTTGCTACTGTTTTTAAAAATGTTCTTGTCACCTGACATTAAGTAATCCAGATGGTGCAAACCCTGAATTCTATATAAGAGTAAAAAATGGGACCCGAAACTGCCAACATTTAACACTTCTAACTGATAGTCAACCTAACAGAGGGTTGATTTTGAGTGTTTTCAAAAGTTTGGGGGACCGAAATGTCACGTTTTAAAGATTGGGTACTACCTTCAAATCGACCCCTTAGTTGAGGGATGGTTTTAGTAATTGACCCTAAAAAATTTCAGAGCTCAATGGATGTACCTCAATGCATAATCAAATGTGTCTATGAGCTCATTATATTGCTGGCCCTACATATATGTCCAGTGAAACGGTGGACGCAGAGAACAGTAATAAACACTAACTTGTCCAGATGGAATTGAACATTTAAAAGTTTTGTTCTCAACTCCTACTGAAATTCAAGAATAAGAGCAATAGATATAGACGAACTTGTAAAATATCATGTCAAATCTGCAATGCAAATCACATAAAGCAACTAATTTGGTAACCAAATCATATAAATGAGAGGCTGAAAACAAAGTGTAAGGAAATGGAATGTGGAAAGACTATTCAATACAGCTGTCACATGAAACAAAAGTAACTTGAGCTCAATTATAGAATAAAAACAATAAATTATTTGAGCTTAAATCATTTGAAGTAGGGAAATGATTACATACTTGCCAGTAAAGAAACCTGCAGAATACCATGCATTTAATACAACAGTAAGATCTGTCTCTGAGCTAGTACTTTCAGCCATTTCTCCTTCACGCTTCTCATCCTTTTTATCTGTATTTTATGTAAAAAAGTAATTGATACAATCAGAGAGGATAAACTTCCATTTGCCAAAAACAACATGAAATTTATAAAGCCACCACAGCACCATCGTTCAGCCATGGCATGGACTGAAACAAAAACATACGTCAACTTCCCAAACCAAGGTTCATTTGTAGTGATTGTGAACTCATACAAGGTTATTGAGTAGATAATTAATGTATCAGACTTGACTTCTATCTTTTGTAGGGTAATGTTGAAATCAAAGAACAATATGTTTGCGTCATTGATTAAACAGCCATGGCCAACCAGTAAAACTAAAGCCTTTCAATATACAATCTTCTGTCCTAGGAGAATCATACAATATTACTACTTCAATAACGTACAGGGCTCAAAGATGATATATCCATAACGTAGAAGCATATGTATGTACTTATGTTTTGTGTGTGGGTGTGTGTGGGTGTGTGTGGGTGTGTGTCTGTGTGCGTCTGTGTTTGTAAAGCGTAACAGCATAAGAGCAATAATATCAACAACATAAAATCAAATTATCTAGAAGGTGAGTAAATACAGATTTTACAAACACCATATATCAACAACTCTGGGCCTCTGGCCATCCAAATAGTTAATTTAGATAACCAAGGCATAGGACTATCTCACCAGGTGAAGAGAAAATTATTACCTTCACTTATATTGACGAATGAAAATTATATTATACTTTTTCTTTCATAGCTATTTTTTTTAGGAGAACTTATAAACAAAGCTTCTAAGTGTTATTCCTGTTATTTCATGGCTACTTCTTTAAATGAACCATGTTCCGGAAGATATATTTATTAAGAAGACACGCATACCTTCACTTATATTAGAATCACCAGAAATTTTCATTTTCATCGATGATAATGCTCTTTCTGCAGTCCCCATTGCCGTCTTGACAATTTGATCATCTTCAAGAGAAAATGATTGCCCAGGGCTTGTTGCTAAACAAGCATCGGTACATGTTCTACCAGCACATGACCCACCCGGTAAACCAGCAGGAAATGAAGAGCATGGAGCCATCAAGCATTGACGAAGATACGGGCAACATGAGCAGACAACAGCTGGATTAGAAGGTTGGCATGTAGGGACTGCATGCTGCTGAGAACTATAAGCAGTATCCCCCTGTACAATGGAACCAGAAACTTCACCAGAATATTGATAATTCCAACCACCAAACTGATGAAGCTGCTCTAGTAGCTTCTGTCTTTTCTCCTCAACCTCATAATACTGGTTGAGTAACTGGTTATAATCTGCTGCACCTTGTGAATATGAATAGTCATTTTGCACATCCTGAGCAACTTGTGAGTAGGGCTCAGGTACATGCAAATCTACATGATGGTTTTCTTTCACTTCTGATATATTACTGGTCTCTCCAGCTTCTGCAGTAGTCTTCACTGTGTCATTACTATGGTTATCTGCATCCCCTTGTCTTTTTAAAGCACAAGAAATGGTCATATGCATCACAGGATTCAATAAACACTATTAGATACAATTTAAGGATTGCATACCAAACTAGAAATTATTACCAGGTGAACTAAGCCATACATTGCTAGTGGACCCTATCTTATGCAAAACTATGGTTTTTCAAGCTTAATGAGTTCTATGCATGACATTCTATAAGTGATGGTTAGCTGACTTCTAGCCTTCCTCTGTTAACTTAGCTCTTTTATGCACTATATTAATTAGAAGAGTACATTACACGATACATAATCCCAACATAAAAGCAAGAATATGCACTGTTTTCAGTCAAATTTACATATATACAAAAACAAAAACAAAAAACCGAAACGCATTATAAAGATACTATCATTGCGCTCTTGACCAGAAACCAACAACAAAAAATATATAAAACAGACGAAAAGTGACTACTATTGTATTTTTGCAAACTTAAAAACATTCTGGCAGTATTTTCAAAGGTATGACGAAATTAGGTCTTGGGATGGACTTGAACAATGGAAATAGAGGTGAATGAAGATGCTGCTAACCTCAGTCTAAGACTACTGCCATGTTGGTTCTGCAGATATTTATCTTTTTTATTTTCATTATTTCCTAAGCTATATAAAATAAGTAAGAAGCATAAGTCCCGGATCGATTGAAAGAAAGAAATATCCCTTCACCTGAATGATCCAATCCCTCGGTTTGTTAGATAGGGTTGGCTCTGGGACCAAAATCAGTTGTTTGAGAGGTGAAAATATTCAAGACAATAAAGCAGGGTCAAACAGAAAAAATATCACAAACCCCAATCCCACCAATCCGTAAGCACCTATATATGTAAGTTGTTCTAGAACTAAGCCTACCAGAGTCGAAGTTCCAACCACACTATCTCAAAAATTATTCTCCATCTTTTGATTATTTATACAAACCTCCATGCACACAATCTCTGAACACTTGTTCATTGAATTCAACAACTCACACCACTATATAGAAAAGTTCTTTTCAAAATCTAAAATAAACCATCTAATGTTATATAAGAGGCCCAAAAATTTAAAACTATACGCAATAAAACAACTACAATACTATTCATTTTGTTTTAAGCTTTATGGGAAGATAATGGAAAAATATTCGTTTACAAATTACAGATAACAGAAGCGATACCCAGCTCGTCAAAAAGAAAAAGACATTTAAAAGAAAATAAAATCTATCAGTCAGGGTAACTACACTACTTAACAAAACCAAAATTCTTCTTCTTTAATGAGAATCCAAAATTCACAATCTACAAAAGAGAAAAGCTCTGCCAAGTCATAAGCTCACCTTTTAGCATCCTCACTTTCTTCAACCTCGGTAATGACTTGTTCTGCTGTGTTGATGGCAACTTTTTCTTCCTTGGTTGACGCCTCATTCGTTTTCTTGCCATGAATTTTCTGGAGATTAGGTGAGAGCAGATATTATAAAAACATAATTGTGAAAAAAAGTAATAATTAAATCAATTAGGCACTCCAAGATTCTCCAATTTTAGGTCTTTCAATAAAAATCAGTATCAAAATTGTGCCCAATAAAATGATCTTGAAGAAAGCACAAGTCTACAAGTGAAAACAATTGCAGTCGAAGCTATGGAGGCAATTAAGTAAGTAGTGCTCTTCTCAGGATACTGAAGCAAAATACAGAAGCGAGAGAGAGAGAGAGAGAGAGAGAGGTGGAACCTTGTAGCTGGACATGGCATCGTCAAAAGCATTGATCAGAGCTGAATCGTCCCACAAGGTACCTTCCTGCTTCCCCATTTTTAACTCTCTTCTCTTTCTCAGTACCTCACGTAGACGCTAGGGACTACTAGAAAGAGAGAAGAAAAAAAGAAGACCCCTTTGTCTCGCCCTCCCTCCCTCGGCCTTCTTTTCATGTTTTTAACCCCGAAATATAAATTAAGGGTAACTTTTGATTCCGCCCAAAATTAGGAACTATTTATGAAGGAGGACAAAATTCTAGTGTTTGGGCACTAATGCCCTTATTCATTTTTAGATTGCCAAGTCATAGGCTTTTTGCTAGCCGTAGGAGCCAAAAAATGGATTTTCTTACTTTGATAAACTTTGGACTGATGCTGCACTGCATCTGCTTCTATGTTGCTGGGATGATCTCTTCACATGAAATGAATTTGATGATGCTTCTTCTATCATACGGCCTATACATGGAGTTATTATGTTTCATCCGTATACCCCCAAAGTGGTTTATGGATAGTATTTATCCAGATAGAGCACAAATAGTATTATTATTTCTCATAATGAACTGCTTAGTCCAACAAAATCAATAAAAACAGAAACCCCCACCAAGCAAGATACAGAGGAGCAACAATAGCTGAGCAACATTAATGATGATCGTCTGAACCTCCTTCACCAATCCAACTTTATCAAGATTTATTCAAAGACTACATCTAGAAGACCAGATAACACATATGAATTCAGGATATGCAAAACATGAACGAAAGATTTTGATGAAATCTATAATCAAATAGCAGAACAAATTGAAGCAAAAGATAACGAAAACTCATACTGGAATAGCTTAGGAGAAGAAGAGCTACACAACATAGACAACATGGTGGAAACATAATAACTCCATGTATAGGCCTTATGATAGAAAATGAATCTAAATTATAACTATTTTCAATATAAAGTTGACTTAAATAACCATACTCTGCTAAAAATGTTGGAGTAATTGTGATAGTTTTTTGGTTAAGCTCTAAATGTAGCTCTCTATATTCAACCATGTTAATACTAGCTAAATAAATAGTATAATGAGAATAGCTTTTAGTAATAATTTTTATACCAGGATGTGGATTATTTTTTAAATTAAAAAGAAAAGCTTGAATGTATAATTGAAGAGATGTATTTTTCTCATATTCTAATCTAATCATATGACTCTTAATATCTTCGGGTAAAAATCTATACCTTTTTCTAGCTAGGGTTTGAAGAAAATATGAAATTTTATAGTTTTTTGCTCAAGGGAAAATTCTCTATTATGCTCAAGTAAGTTGGGCTCATTACCCTCTTTTTCTTATAAAATCATGCTTAAATTTTGACATCTTAAATTTGTGTATGTTTGAAAAGGAAGTCGAGCCAGTTCTAATGGAAGTGGTCTCATGGGCCCAGGTGACCAATATGGGAAGTTTGACCTCTCGGTTAACCGTGAGTCTTCCGAGGTAGTTTCACCCTTTAAGAAGTACTAGAATGACCTTATAAACGAGTCTTGATTGTTATTTGAGTTATTTTGATTATGTTGGGATTATGATATTATTTTATAGTATCTTATGTAATTTTTGGATATTATTTTGATATCTGACCATGGGATACTTGATTGATTTGTTGTGAAAACGAGTCTTGGGACTTTGTTTTAAATGAGTGGACATTGTTTTAAATGAGCATTACTTTTCCAATATGGAATTGCATGCATAAATGAGATTTGATATATGTTTTGACTATGATTTTATCGGAATGTGAGAATGTTTTTTTTTAAGGGATTATTGTTGTTATTATGGTTATTATTAAAATATATGGATTGGGTGATATGGGGTTGGATTATGAAAGTGTTTTATGGATTGTCTTGCATATTTATATAATTTGGATCATTTTGATTATTGAGACTATGAATATTTTGGGTTGTCGAATTTATGTTTTTGGGAGTTTGATATCTATGCTATGAATAAATATTTGGGTTTATTGGAATATTGAGAATTTGGAAAGAAAAAAAAAATTGATTTAAGGGAGGGTATATTATTTTATATTATATATATAGGTTTGTGAAATGCACCATCATATATATACTTGGAAACAGTGGATATGGATACTTGGATATGTCGGAACTCGGACACTCTTGGCGGGGTGTTTTGTAGGCTCTTAGTCGGGCAATTTGCGCGTGTAGGACTTTTCACAGACGCACAAGTATTGAAGATTCTGCTGTTCGGGCTGGTGAGCCTAGTCCCTTGGTTGGATGACTCATTCCCTAGCCACATGGTCAATTGAGGATTCTTCCATGTGGTTTAGTCAAACAATCCCCGTGTTGGATTGTTTTCCCCTAGTATATGATGATGGTGTGGTGTGTGCATATATATATATATATATATATATGTGTGTGGGAAAATATGTGGATTTGTTTATGGGTTGGGGTTTCTTGACCATGTGCATGGTGAGTGCTCTACATAGGCGTGATCATAGTTTTGATGTTTGGAAAGTGTTGTTGTGCAAACGTACGCCTTGGATAGGGTATGGTTGTAGGAAAGAAATGATTTTGGAAAAGAACTTGAGTTTTAGAGTAATTGGTTAGTTTTAAAAGAGTTATGCATAGTATTTGTGAGTTTCTATAGGGAAATGGTTTTGAGTTAAGTCATGGAAAGAAAGGAGTTGTTAAAATATTTAGTTATATGCCTTGTGGGGATTGAAGTTGAGAATGAATCTAAATTAAATTGTGGGTTTTACTTGGACAATATCTGTATGTTTCTAAATTGTGATTCTTTTTGTCGTAAGAATTACGTGTGGTTTAATCCCTCATAAAGGGGTACGTAGGTAGCATGGGGTTTAACCTAGGTGCAGCTGTAAAATAAACTGTTTGAGCTATGCTTGTATTGTTCTAAGTGTAGAAATGAATTTGGGAAGGAGAAATGTCTTTTTTTATTGCTATTACGATATTTGTTACAGGTGCATGGATTTACAAAGGAGTTCAAAAGCAAGAACGTTTTAGAAAATGTTTGGTTATGAGGCCGGAGGGCTGTTTGTTTGTTGTGTGTGACGTACTTTGTACATGCTGAAGTTTGGTGATTTTAAACTGTGTTTTTGACAGGTTGAAAATTTTGATAAAGTCCGTTTTTTAGGGGAGACTCTGTTGAAATTTCAGTAGAAGTCTCGGCCCTTTTTTCCTTTGTTTTAGGGGAAAATGATGTTTCTAATTAGTAAGTGGGCCTAACATCGGTTGGATGTAGGAAAAACCATAGGATCTGTTTCGGAATTCTGAGCGGGTCCTGTCACTTTTCAATTCTTATAACCTTTCTTTATTCTAATAGGTGTCTACCAAAGGCTAAACATGCAAAGGATTCACTGTTCTTAACTGGTGATTATGGTAATTAACAAAATTTTAATAGGTTATAAAACGTTGATTTTTTATCAGTTGTGTTGATTGACTTCTATCCTCAAGATACTTTACTGTCATAATTATATGAGTTAATTACAATTTTGGTCACTGGGGTTTGACTGGAAATCAATTTTAGTCACCGTAATTTTAATTTTCCCAATTTCGTCATTGTACTTGCAGTGGTTAACAAATCAAGTCCAAGTCTTCATTTCCATCAGTTTTACAGGGGCTTTATTTTCCTTTCGTCCTAACCCATCACCAGAAGCCGTCTAAAAGCCCATTTCTTGATGTAAAAGCTTCGAATCTGAGAGCAAGATAGTCTGAGAGCATGCACAAAAAGGAAACTCATTCCATGTAAAATTTAATAAAAGCAATGCAAACAATTAATCAAAAACCATCCCAGTAGCAGAATCACCAGAGGTAGGATAATTGTACATAGAACAAAAAATTCATACACTCCAATATAAACCTTACACAACCCATTCGACAAAAACCCCAGCCAACAAAACCAAGCACATGACCAACAATACCAACCAAATCCAATGCCACAAAGACGCTAACTTTTTTGGGAAAGAGGGCTTCATCGGCTCCACCGGCTCCTCAAACCCCTCAACAGGTCCGCAATTGCCATGATCACCCCTAAACTTCAGATAGCTCCCTTTGTCATCTTCACCCCCAATTCTCACAATCAGCTCCGGCACCACCTCTCCCCGATCCTCACGTTTGTCATAGGTCAATGAAAACCTAGGAATTTGACCGCACAAATCCCAATTGACCCCCTTTTCAGTTAGAAACTATGAGAAATTTGGAGCCCCAGGAGAGAGATTGTGGCGAATGTGAGGGGTTTGGTTATCAATCAGAGAGCCGCGTGGCCATGAAGACTGGTGAATGCACATAGGCAATCAATGGGCTCATTTCCTCGTTAAAAGCCCTTCTTTCTACGTTATTAGCTTTTACACATCTTCTGATGGTGGGTTGGGACAAAAAGACAATAAAGCCCCTGCCAAACTGATGGAAATGAAGGCTTGTACTTGATTTGTTAACGACTGCAAGTATAGTGACGAAATTGGAAAAATTCAAATCATAGTGACTAAAATTGATTTTGGGCCAAACCCAGTGACCAAAATTGTAATTAATCCTAAATATATTATTAAGGTGCTAAACTAAAGCTCTAATACCATATTTTTTGCAGGGTCTCAGTTAAGATTTCTAAAGGCCAAAATAACAATCAAACACTATGCCTAGAATATAGAACTGCAAATAAGCCAACTTAAAGGACTATGAAGCAGAACTCAGAGGTTTCCTAAACTCAAAGTATTGATCATTAGTTTAGCAAGATAATCACATAATTAGAAAAAGTTTTTTCCTGTTTTGGACAAGAAGTCTACTAAGAAAACCAAAAATAAAATAGAAAAAGACTTACTTAATTGCTTTTGTTGCTGGAAGTGTTATGAACAGGTATTAACAGTGGTCGAAGTAAGAGAGTGTAATAAGAGAATAAGAGAAAGTATATGAATAAAGAGAGTTTATTGATTGAAAGCTTAAGGAGAAAGTACTGAGATTTTTTCTTCTCTGGTATTATACTTCTCTCTTTGGAGCTTCGTAGCTATATACACAACCACCTTCTATCTCTTCAAGGCTCCTGATGCCTTATGGATTTACATTGTGGCAAACTACATGCCTATTTTAGATGCCTTCACATGCATAAACAAACAAAACTTTTAAAATATGGGATGTTGTACTGTTGTTGCGCTGTTGACACTGTTACTGTGCTGCTGCTTGAAAAAGACAAGAACTTCACATGGTCTCTTCACATGTTGCTTTGGTCTTCAATGGAGGAGAGAGGCATATGACTTGCATGTAGGGGTGGGCACGGTACGGTATGGTATGGTATTGAGCCCGTACCGCTACCGATACTGGAAATTTAAATCGGTATGGTACGGTGTGAGATTATGGTTTGTAAACTGGTACCGTACCGTATCGTGCCAAATCGATATCGGTACAGTATCAGTATCATTTTGGTACCAAAATGATATAACTAAAAAAGGAACCAATTCAATATTCAACACTAAAATAAGTGATGCCTAAGTTACAAATTCAAAGATTCAACATATTCAATATCCAAATCCTAATCAACATATTCAATATCCAAATCCTAATCAACATATTCAATATCCAAATCCTAATCAACATATTCAATATCCAAATCCTAATCAACATATTCAATATCCAAATCCTAATCAACATATTCAATATCCATCAACATATTCAATTTCCAAATCAACCAAATCAATATTTATTCATCAACAAATTCATCAAACCCAAATGGTTAAAACTCATGTCTTATGGCTTACAAACCAAAATAGTTAAAATTATGTCTTATGACTTACAAAAATACAAACACAATCCAAACATAAATGACAAAAACATAAAGTTATACTATTCGGTACGGTACGGTATTGACCGGTACCAAAATCTTGATACCGCTACCATACGATATTCTATTAGTACGGTACGGTACGGTACCGAATATCTCCTCATACCAAATGAAACGGTATAAAATCGGTATGGTACTGTGTGGTTAGGGTATGGTTTCGGTATTTCGGTTTAAGATGTCCACCCCTACTTGCATGTGTTTGATGTTTAAGATAAGGGGCTTTTTTGTTTTTTTGAAAATATTTTGGGTTTGTTTGAGAGCAGCTTGCTTCTTTTGGGGTTTTCACTAGATTTCCTATAAATTAACTCACTTAACTAAAAAATAGCCAATTTACCCCTATACTTATTTATAACGCCAATTTTACCCATACTGTTTGATTTTATGGAATTTCATCCAATATTCCGTTAAATCCAACCATGTGAGGAGCATGTGGCCCATTTGGAGGGTATTTCCGTCCTGGTCTCAAACCTTCATTCGATAGCGATTTAGGGATTCAAGTTTGTAGTCTAGGGATTCAAACTCAACCGCATGGCCCACATAAGCCCCAAATCCACATATTGAGCATGGATCAGCTGAGTCGTCCCACAAGTTATCACGTTGCATGCCACATTTGGACCTACACCTCTTCATGTATATAAAATTACTAAACTACCCATGCCACCTAAGCAAACTTAACGCCTCTTATGACATGATTGGGTTAATGGGAGACAACAAATGCGAGTACAAAGGACATAGAAATGTAGAGGCAAAGTGGGTTTTTCGGTAAAGCACAAGGGGCATATCGATAAATAAGCCTATGATAGTAATTCTAAATTTAGATGACGTTATAAGGTTTAATTGTTTGTTCCAAATTTACTACATCTAGTTACTTGAAATACATTCAATCTCACATTTTCTATGTTTCTTTTAGTTATCTTTATTGTCAATCCAAATCCTTTCTTTCAAATATCTTCATCCAAACGGAGCTCAACAACTTTCTCAATTAGGACTGGTGGAACAAAATCATCATATGCTAAGATTGTCTAGCGTTGTCAAGTGGTGCTCCTACAGATGCTAATGTTTGAAGCGAAGACTGAAATTGTGTAATATCAAACTGAGACAAAAGTACTTTAGTGGACAGACATCAATAGTCTTAATTATCCCTCGCTGGAATCTGTTTTTTCACAGAGAATTGATTACAGACAAAAACGTTGATGAGTTGGGACCAGATTGAGCTTTCATCTTCTATCCTCCGACAACGGCGTAGTTTTCTGACTTAACAGAAATACTAACATTATTTGGAAAACTGTCGACGAACCTAGTTATGAACAACATTTAAACAATGAACAAGAACTTGAAGGATCAACATCGCTGCTCAAGTCTTGTGACATGATGACCCTGATACCATGAAGAGACGAGATTTGATCTAGTTCAGACTAGTGAAGCTCGAGATAGATGAGGTCAATATTTCACCTAATTCGACTTGTTTCCCAATGGTGCTTCTATTACTTTTGTATCCTGTGTTTGCATGATAATGGATCACTTACAAGAATGCTTGTATCCGGGCAGAGTAAACTATAAGCAAATTACAAGAAAGGTGATTTCTTTTTCCATGGTATACTTAAAAGATAACGAGCATCTGCAGTAAAAGACAACGGTGAGATACATATACGAGGCTATGTCCAAACTCAACCAAAACATCTTCCAAGGACAATCGTCCTACAATCGTTAATGTCGTGCCATTACTGTTAGAATCCACTAGGAGAAACATCATCTCCAGCTGATGGATCCCAACCAGGAGGCTTGATGTTTGGCCAGTCACCTCGGCAGCCCAACCTTATGTAGAGGCTCTTCTTACCTTCAAAATAGACCACGAACAAAAAGGATTGTCAGTAACAGGCATCAGACAGTCTACATACATAAAAACAACATCAGCTTTGTATTGTTTGGAATGCTTTTTGAACATCTATATTTGACCATTCATTTCAGCGTCATTCAAATGGGAGCGCACAAAATTAAGCAATACCAACTCTCACAGTTGCCACCTTTTTGAGGTTTCACAATCTTATTTAAGGTCAATGGCATAAGCGATGCAACTCTACTATAGAATACAGTTGTACCTCAGAGTGTTCACGGTCTTCAAAACAACAGGTCTTTGATGGAAGAAATATGTGCAGTTCTATTTATTTAGTCAGCCAAATTTGCTTAGTTACGTTCCACTTTTTTGTAATTTTTAAATCCAATCTTACCCTTGAACAAAACAGTGAACAATAATCTAAAAAAACGACGTTTCGGCTAGTAGGCTTCTCCCCCTCTCCCCCTTGGTACAGAGGCATTATCTACCGTGGCTTTCTTTTTCTTTTTTAAAACATAATAAAGTTCTTTTGGTTAGAAAAATAAAAAAGAATTGAGGGTTAATAAAATAAAAGATAGACAATTGTAAAACAGTAGCTTCATTATATATAATTTTTTTAAATAATTGAGTACATTTGGGGTCTAAAGAAAACCCCCAAAAGAATAAAAGCACATCTGACCAAAAAGAACAAATAGCGGCACAACTACTTTGTTTCCTGAGTGAGTGCACAGTAAACACAAAAAAAGTTATAAACATTATGACAGTGAAAGAATCCTAATTCAGTTTTTAAGTTTCAGAGTAATTTTAGTTGTGTCAAAGATAAGGAAGATGTAATTAGACATCCACTACAGCTTCCCATCTTGCAAACCAAAGTCAGGATTAGATGTCCTGGTAAGAAGCCTATAAACAAGAATGGGTTTTTGTTAATTAACTTTCGATTTTTAGCATTTTGTTAGAAGAAGTTGCGTAAACTGCTTCAAGTTAGTCCTTAGGGGAACACACATTGTAGCATAGCAAGCTCAATGTCTAAAGGATAAACATCATTAATTTCTTCTTACCTGGAAGTTTCTTGTCTGATAGAATTAATTGTTTAAGGGCACTCAAGCATCCCTCAGCCACACTTTTAGTATGATCTGTATCCCAACCATGTAGCTTGACAACCACGTCTGCGTTTGAGTAAGCTAGTCTGCCATCTTTAATATGACTCCTGGCCTCTTCCTTTGCTGAATCTTCATCTGTGTAGAGAAGTTATGAAGAAACATTCTGATTGAATTTAATAACAAAGAAATGAACTACCACTACAGATGTGGCTGATTAAATCTAGAGTTGAATTGGATGGTTCCAGAGCAGTTTATCTTTTTCTCATACTCATGAACTCTAGATGCTTCATTTTTGCCTTTACATTTTATCAATGCCTGACGGAAGTATTTATCTTTTGCGCCTCAATCCCAAAATTTGGTTTTTAATTACTCAATTAGTGAGACCAAATGTGTTTGATGCTCAATCAGTTCTATAGCTTGAGTTGAGATCACCTTTTGACATTGTAACAAGTATCTATAACTCAAATTGGAAGCTTCAGGTTTAATAAGCTGAGCCAGGCGCTTCAGCTGATGGAGGGGGCAGGTCCAGAAGGATTTCCCTTCATCTCCTCTGTGATAGTTAAAGTTTTTTTTAGAGATACTCTAATGTTTTACAATCTAGCCAACACAGACCCACATGGTGGGTTCATACTAATAAATGCTCTGGTGTCATATGCAGAACAGTAAAATGGGTTACTTATCATAAATTAATTTTCTGTAGTAGATGTTAAAAAACTCTTTAAACGCAATACCCCAATACTTTCCTAAATACCAATCTGTTGGAAGCTCCATCAGCTGGCAATGTATCACATGGTCCTAGAGACGCAAAGTAAACAAGAACCATTATCTTCCAGAAATTATACAGATGGCTGGGTATGGACAGGGAAGTATATGGGAATTTGGCATAAGAAAAGCCCATGTGTGACACACGGGCACCTAAGTTCATTACTTGTAATGTCTTATCATCATTGCTAAAGATGGTTTCCTGGTTCCAATGGCTAGAGCTATCTGTGGGTAAGAATGACTGCTCGCACATATATAGAGGTGGTTACATGTAAGAAAATGTACCGTTATACCGATCCTCCCAGGCCAAAGGTCTTCATCTACCAATATTAATGCAGGAGCAAAGTTTAAACAATGTAGGGCTAGAAAAAAGGCTGTTTCTACAGCTATCAGCATATTGCCCCATCCTACAAGTTCGCTGGCTATGACCCATATAAACAATGTAGGCCAACCTCATCGTATAAATACTTAGTTGGTGATAAGTCTGGAGGAGGTTCTTGAAAGAAGAAAATTAAGTATAACAGGAAATTGGAATTCTGTCTATGATAAACTAAATTATTTTTGTTAAGTAAATTAAAGAATTACTGACTCCATTCATACGATGGAACTGAAACGCAACAAGCTTTGAAGTGTGAATAATGAAGAAGTGTCCATTCATTCATTATGCCACAAACACATGGATTGGCAAGCCATAAGAATGAATAGTGAAGATGATGCAGAATGCATATTATTATTTTCCTAATTCTACTTGGATTAGTTTTCCTATTATTAGTTTTCCTAATTCTTAAAGATTCCTTGTTGTTGAATGATCACTTATTAGTTAATTTGCTTTCCTATTTCTTAAAGTTTACTTTTCCTTTTCCTAGACTAAAAATGGTTTTGCCTCTATAAATAGAGTTGTTTTTAATCTTTTAAGGCAGACTTGATTAATGAATAAATTTCCTTACTTTAAACTCTCTGATTCCTTCCCCTTCCCTTCATCTCTTCGATCTCTAATTCTTCTCTTCGATCTCTTATTTCTTCTCTGTTCTATTGCTCAAGTGTTTACTCTAAAACCTACGGGCTGTTCTACATCAGAAGAAGTGTTCATTCATCATGTGTTCATTCAGTTTTGTGCGAATATAAAACGACAATTGGTTGACATTCAAACTTCTTAAGCTTTCGAGAACTATGGTACAATAACAAAATTTATCATGACATCCGAGCAGGAGATCCTAAGGTCGGACTCTTGCAATTATAACCACTCAATTTAACCCCCTATGAACACAGATCCAAGCATAACTTGTACTGAAATTGAAAGACTCCTATATGCATGAAAATGATAAATAAAAAAAATGGAGAGGTCCGTGAATTTGCAGTGAAGTATGGGACAAAAAGATACAAAATAATTGTTCGCCCCCTTCTTGTTATGACTTATACTTCTATAAACAATGGTAAACTGAAAAATTTATCACGGTTCTAGGGTGGAAAATCCTGAGTTTGGATTCAAGCAACCATAACCTCCCAATCTATGTTGAATTTTACGTGCGGATGGGAAGAGACCCACATATGAGGGAATGGTAAAATATAGAATATTTGTTGATCCACATCCTTATGACTTGCACTTTTTTCTGTTCTTCTTATAAATTACAATGACTTCTGCTTTTTCCTTTTTCTTTTTCCAGTTACAATGACTAATGGCTTTTTTTTTCTTTTTTTTTTTCCTTTTCAGTTGCAATGAATTATGCTTTTGAGAACAATGGTAAACGAACAAAACATATCAAGTTTATTGCAAACTCTAATCAGCCTGCATAGCTTCTTAATAATACTAGAAAATAACGTACAATCAATTACGTTAAGCATGACAGATAATGGCAGCAGTACCAGTTGCTTGTCAAAAGAAAATCAATGAAGAAATGATCAAAGAGAAATTACCTGTAGCTTCAGTTTGGGACAGCCAGACAGTAAATCCTGCATAAAGATGGCGCCATTTACCAGCCCTTCTAGCAGCTCCCTGCTGCCCTCCTAATGTTGCAACTACTGCTCGAACATGACTGCAATACCAACAAAGCCCATTAAAAGATACTCATTGTTTTCAACAACAACAACCAACCCAGCCCCCCCAAAAAAAAAAAGAAAAAAGAAATTCTATTGGCATATAGTACCTACTTAAACTTTGTAATATAGCACTTTCTGCTTCTGATACAGAGTCAGAACCTTCAGCCAGCAGCCCTGAAATTGATTAAACTTGTCAATAATAGGTGATAGTTTTTGTACAATATCAACTTATTTCAAGTCTTGTTTCATTCCAATCAAACAAATACAGGGCAACTAATAGCAATTAGATCATTTTTTTCGAATAGAGTGCTGGGTAAAGTAAACATCCACAAGTAGATCATAGGACGTGATTAACAGATAAATGAGGTAAATACAAATATTATCGAAAGCAGGTATTAATAACAGTGAGGACAACAAAATCATATGTAAATATGAAGACAGCATAGAGATCTGATGCAGAAAACACAGGTTGGATAGAAACAGAAGCAATTTTCCAACTTATTCATAAAAAACTTAGAGGATAATGAAAACAACACCAAAAAATCAAAAATCACTTTTAACGTTGTTTTGAGTTTAACCCTATGTCAGATAGTCAATTTATAATTCATAACTACAGGAAAGAACTCAATCATATAGTAGAAAATTAAAAGGATTATTCCTGTTTTTGAGTGAAAAGAAAATCAAAGGTTGTAGACACATTTGGTTTGCACCAGAGGGGTCTAATACAGAATAATGAAAACTTTTGTTTCAGTTACAAGGGAGGCCAAAGGGGAGGGGAGATTCAAACTAAGACATTGCATGGGGAGGGGGGTTTAAATGCTCTCAACCACCAGAGCTACAAGTGCCACCACAATAATGTAAACTCATTGTTGCATAAATTGTTCACACATTTGTACTACGTTAATGCTTGGTTAGCCATCACCCTCATCATTCACAACAGAATTGTTTTCTACTACAGTTATGAACTTATATTGCACATAACCTAAAATTTTGGTGATTCATTTAGTGCACACCCCAGGAAGAAAGATGACAAGGATGGTACTGACATTGGTTACAGAGTCACAGCTAGTTCAGGTTTCAATAATGTGCACATCATGACTCATGAGCTTGTAGATCAAACGAAGAAGGGATAGTGAGTTGAGGTTTGACAAATGAACCAAAAAAATACTCACATGAATCAATGCTCTGCTTGGCAAATGTTTCCAGCAACTCCTTTGTACTCAGTGGTGTATATCTAAAACCAAATGAACCAAAGAAAACTACTGAATATAGGAAGACTCAGAAAATCAAACCAAGGAAAATTTACAGGTATTTGAATATGGGGACAGAGCCTACCCTTACTAGCAGCTAGTTAAATAGTTATTCAGATGTAACTACAAAATGGTAACAGAATCATTATAACTACATGTGAAATTTGGGGAAGCTTGAAATTAACAATTAGATGTATCCCAATCTTTTCTTCAAAATAGTTTTGAACAAAAAGCAATACCCAAGACCAACTGCAAGTTCTTGAGCCACTTTCTGGTTGATTTCAGTTGAATCCCCAACAATGTAAATTGATGCTCCTTTCAGAAGTTGCATAGATCCCAGTGTCAGAGACTCCCAGGACTCCATAATATCAGGCCATTTCAATTCTGGATCCTGCTTTTTCAAGTTTATAACTAGCTCATCATCATCTATATACCTGCGCAAAACAAGAATTACCCATCTAAACAAGTGATCTACATTGTTATATAATTTCATGTGCTTTAAGTTTCACAAACCATATTGTTTCAGCAGGCTTTATTTTATCAAACAGATGATTAGTTTCCATAAGTGTGATAAGAGACCCAGAGTGCTGTACTTTTATCGTCAATGAGGTGCCATTTGCATCCACAAAAATATCTCTAGTGCTTTGGATATTTTGACCCCCAAGCTGTAATCTCAATTCCACCTCAGAAGAACCATCAAGAAACTGTAATGAGGTAAAATAAAATCCAACTGGTGTAAGAACAACAAAAAAAACATAAGTCACTCAAAGAAAAGGGATCATTAATCTATGTAAGAATTTTGCTTGAGTTCTTATTAGATTCTATCAACATATGTTCAAATAGAAGTTGCAAAGGAACTCATATTCTTGTGAGTAATATGCAAAGGGAACTCATTTTCAGCAATTGTAACTCAAACATCTCCAGACTCAGCACTGAAGCAAAAACCTAGGATGAAAAATTATAATTTTTGAATAAAAAATTCAAAAACAGCAGAAAACTCCATTTTTTTTCCTTCTTAGAAAAAAAAATGTTCTCACAGAAGCAAGGGAGAGGGTACCTCGTAGTTCTTGCTGGGGACGGGGATGGTGGAGAGACTCTGGGAGGAGACTTTGGGACTATAAGAGGTCTTTAGGTGGCGGCCATTTCCGAACAAAAGGCGAGGACTTGGGAAATAAAGGTCGGTGAGTGAGAATGAGATACAACTCCATTTGGGTTTGGAGAGTTTCTGGAGGGAAGAGAGATGTGAGGTGTTGATTGGATTTTGCGAGAAACTGAAACCAGAGCAAGTGATGGTAGAAATTGTTGTATCCACCATTTCGGTTTCGGTTAAAGGAAAACACAGAACTTGGATAAGAAAGTGGTGCTGTGAGTGAATGTTGAGATATGCCTGCTAAGCAAGAAAATGGGGTTTTATTTTATTATTGTATTTTTTATAACAGAGAAATTTTGCAACAAAACTATATCGGTCTTCAGACAAAAATAAATAAATTTATAATAAAACTCATGGCAACGTCTACGGTATTTTTTTTATTTTTATTTTTTATACAAATTCATAAATAAACCTAATATTAGACATGTATTTATAAAAAAAATCCAAGTACTATTTAAACATAGAAACACATCCAAAATCAACCCCAAAGTCAACTTTTTGGGTGTGTTTATAAATGGATTTTGAGTGTGTGTAATAATGAGTTTTGGGTGTGTTTATAAAGTGTTTTGGGTGTTGGGTTTTTTTTATAATTTCAACCTCCATTTTGGGTGTTTTAGTGAAACTCCCTATTTTTTAAGGGTTCGTGGAATTTTATTTATTTTTTATTTTGGCCAATTGTTGGGAGGGGAGGAGGGATATCAGTTAAATTGGTTCTCTACAAAATTTTGCCAATATCAAGGTGGAATTTTAATGTTAACATGACTCTCTTTCCTTGCCCGTCAAACTATTTTTGTGGCTGAACTTCAAACACCAAAAAATCTCTTCTACTGAACTTGGTCCTCTACAAGTGGTGAAGTTGCTGAAATTGGTGTCGCAGCTTTTGACCATCTCCAACCATGTTGAGACTAAACTCAAATTTTCACCATCTTAAATACAACTATTCATGTATTTTTTGGACTCAAATTAATTTTTTCCTCCAACCTTATTTAAATTGTTTAAAAATTGTTAACCTTTATTTTTGTCGTTATTTTTTCTTGACATTATTTTTGTCGTCAATTTTTCTTGACATTATTTTTGTTTCAACATTCATGATTTAATTTTTTGAACATTTTAACCTAAAAAAATCCAAAATTCAAAACATAATATAATTTCACTTTTAATTACAACAAAAGAAAAAAAAAATGCACGTCAACTTAAATTTTTTTCCCACAAAACAAAGCAACTTTAATATATAAAAAAAAATGAAAGAAACAACAACTACAAATGGTGAGCTGCCACTTGTCATGCGGAAGCAAAGGGAGAGAAGCAACTTTCTACCACGCAAGGCCCGCTCCATTTTTCCTCTTCACCTGGGCTATGCAGCGTGAGTTGGGGTCCACAAAAAAATTTCAGTCCAGGCAAAACCCAGACTGGAATTCCGCCCAAAATTCCACCCATCTCAAATTTTCACCCCTTAAAATACGTAAGTTGGAGATGGATTTTGGGTTCAAAACTCAAATTTTGAGTTTCCACCCCTTAAGTTGGAGATGGCCTTATGGTGAAGTTTTTCATCTCCTCCATTGGTTAGCAAATGTTTCCTAAGGTATAAAGCACTGGATATCATTGGGTTTGGAGTTTTCTAAGGTTTGTGCGTCTTCCAAAATATTTTTGTAGCAATAGCAAGGGTCTCTAAGTTCAAAATTGTAGGTGAAATTTTTTAGCAGGGTTTGTTGAAGGAGACTTTGTTGTATATCAATTTGTGAGTTACTGTATATCGATTTGGCAATTGATGGATATCGATCATGTAACAACCCGATTCTAAATCAATTTGTAATTATTAATTTATTCTGGTAAAAGACCATTATGCCCCTAGAATATTTTATTAGGTTAAAAGTTGACTTTTTGACTGGGAAGGAATTTGGGAATTTTCATTGTACCATTGCGTAGAGCTCGACGATATGAGTTCGTAGACATGCAGCACGCCCGATTCTGAGTTGTAACGAAGGAGGAAATGTCTAGAAACAAAAAGGATGTAATGGGAATTTTAAAATTTGTTACTGTAGCAACAGTGCCACTACAGTCCTGGGCGCTACAGTACTCTGGTTCTATTTATTTTCTTCCCCCCTCTGGTTCACGAGCACCACCTCCCCTTCCCTCTGTTACTCTTCATTAGCTTGGTTTTTGGGTCGTCTCATCCTGCCACCGTTTTGGGTGGCATCGGTCCCAAACAAACCGGCCTGATGCCCTCCTCCTACCCCACCCCTCCTCTGCCGTTAACAGCAACACCAGTCGACGGAAAATGGCCAAAACAGCCCAATTTTTGTCAAAACTTCCCACCGTTCATTCTCCCTCCTCCGGCCACCATCTTCGGCAAGTGAGGTATGGTTTCTCACCTACTTTTCGAGCTCTAGCTAATGGTTGGATAGGATTTGATTGATTTCTAGCCTAGGTAACTCGATTTACAACCTAGGTTTTGGCCAGTTTTCAAATCGAAATTTCGGCCACTTGCCGTCCGAATTGGACATTGCCGTAGTTGAAGAAAGTGTTCCACTAGTCGAGTTCTAGCTGTAGCCGGAAAGGTGACCCTCGATTTGGAGTTTTTCTGATCACCGATATCGCTTAGGGTACCCACGCACTGCCGGCACGTGTGGCAGCGTATGGGCTCTGTAGCAGAGATACATTGTGTTCCAATACGATCTCCTAGTTGTCACGAGCACGTAGGTGTGCTCGGATTGCAATTCGGATGTCGTTTGGCTATCAAACGGGTTTAAGCCTATTGTGTGTTATCTGGATTCGATATGTCTGAACCGTTGGATCGGGTCCAAATTAAGATATGTTGATCTGGGCACTTCCAGGATTACGTAGGATTTTGTGGATTGAGAATCGGAGCCCCGGATGTTGTGCAATCGTGATTCAATGACTTAAAGTTTGGGTTTCACGATAACCTTCCAATTGTGCGATCGTGAGATATCCAACCAAACAAGTTTGACCAAACTTGCGGGATGTGTTTCCTAAACCTTGTTGAACCCGTAGAAACTCTCGGATGGGGAAATGGGAGGTCATGGGCCCCCACGGGCCCGGTTGACCAAATTTAGGCGGTTTGACCCCTCAGTTGACCATGAGTCTTCCGAGGCAATTATATCCTTTGAGAAGTGTTAAAATGACCATGTAAATGAGTCCTGACCGAGAATGAGTTATCCGATTCATGTTACGGATTGAGTATAGATAGTTATTCATAGATTGCTAATGTACACAGTAGCTGAAAATGATGAATTGTAACCCTTGGTTTTTATCAGATTGTGACATATATATATATTTTTTAAGTATAGTTAGAATCAATTTATCAGAAAATTGATATAAAGGTCGGGAAATGGATTGTGTAATAAAGGGAAAGTATTGATATCAGTTTGGGATATGGTTTTTCAAACCCACCACACGGGTACCCCCCCCCGATCTGCAAATCCCCGCAGGCCTCGGAGATACCACTCTATCTGAGCCGCAATCCTCGCAAACCTCATGAGACCATTGATCAGCCTGAACCACATTCCTCACACCACACGGTTCAGGAGTCCTCGAAACACATTGGGCATTATTTATAAATGACATTGTTTCAAAGCAACAAGGGGGTACCCTTGTGGTGGGTTTGAAAAACCATGATATGATCCTAATAACTTAGTCTTCGATCAGGACCCGTTTTACACGGTCGTTCTAACATTTCTCGAAGGATAAAACTACCTCGGAAGACTCCTGGTCAATCCAGGCGTCACACGCCTAAACTTGATCAACCGAGCCCGCGGGGCCCACGATCTCCTATCACAAATTCGGGAGTCCCTAAAGGTTCCAATATGCCTAGGACACATGTCCCTAGAGTTTGGTCTCTACCAGATGGTCGGATTACCCAAGATCCGACGGTTTAAACTTATCGAACTCGAAAATCGCACAATAGGCGAGATCCGTTCGGGGTTCAAACGTTGTCCGAGTTGAAATCCGAAAGTACCTATATGCTCGTTAGGACCAGGAGATCATTCTGAAAACTTAAGCAGGTCCAAAGCCAGCCCACGTGCCAAAAAACAGCAAACTGTCGGCCCAAATTCCTACCCTAGGTCTAAAACCCCTTTGGAACCACTTTTGTTTTTGGACCTACCCCGAAAAATGGCCGAAGTTTCAATTTGAAAACCGGCCAATTTCAATTTGTATTTCGGGTTATCTACAATACAAATCGATTAAATCCTACCTAACCATCAGCTACAGCTTGAAAAATAGGTGGAAAAGCATACCTTAGTCGACCGGTTTGCTAGCCAGAGAAGGGAGGAACGGCCTGCGAAAGTTGAAGAAAAATCTGTCCAAAATCTCTTGTTTCGTGGCTGATTCCGGCGACTACGGCTGCGAATCGAGGATGCAAAAGGCTGGGGCTAGAAGAGAGAAGTGTGGTGGTTCGTCTGGGACTGGTCTTGCTTGAAACGGTGGCCATGGTTGGGAGAAATCACAATCTGAAATTGGCTGGTCGAGCTGCCCAAGTAAAAAAATTCTAGGTTTTTAAAAAAAACTGAAGTTCAGAATATTTACAATTATGCCACTGGCCTATTCTTGATTTCTAATTCTTCGTTACAACTTCGATTCGATGTCTACTCTACAAATCGATTAAATCCTATCCAACCATCACTAGAGCTCGAAAAATAGGTGGAAAAACATACCTTATTCGACCGGTTTGTTGGCCGAATGAAGGAGAAACGACCGGTGAAAGTTTAAGAAAAATATGTCTAAAATTGCCTGTTTCGTGGCTGATTCCGGCGACTACGGAGGCGGATCGAGGTGGCAAAGGGCTGGGGCTGGAAGAGGGAAGTGTGGTGGTTCGTATGGAACCGGTCTTGCTTGAAATGGTGGCCGAGGTTGGGAGAAATCACAATATGAAGATGGCTGGTTGAGCTCCCTAAGTGAATAAATTCTGGGTTTTAAAAAAACTGAACTTCAGAATATATACGGTTATGCCACTAGCCTATTCTTGATCGTCATTTCTTCATTACAACTCCGATTCGAGCCCACTACGTGTTTACAAACTCGTCTCGTTGTTGGGACTCTGATTCATGATCCATCGAATCCTTCATGATCTTGGGATTGTCTAGATCATCCTATATGAAATTGACTACGATCCAACGGTTTGAACGTATCGAACTCGAAAGTCGCACAAAACGTGAGATCCGTTCGGGGTTCATACGTTAACCAAATTAGAATATGAAAGGACCTACGCGCTCGTGAGATCATGAGGATCACTTTAGGGCAGAATGTAGCCCCCAACACATTGCCCACGAGCCGGTAGCACGTGGGTGTGCAGATCAAATTTCGACGACAAGAAATACTTCAAATCATCGGCCAAGATTCCTACCCTAGTTGTAAAACCTCATTTGGAGTCACTTTTGTTCTTGGACCTACCCCGAAAAATGCCCAAAACTGGCCAAACTTTGGTTCTGAAATCAACTCACCTTAGCTAGAAATTTCTCAAATCCTACCCAACCATCCGCTAGAGCATGAAAAATATGTGGAAATCCATACCTTGATCACTGGAAATGGTGGTCGGAGGAATGACAACAAATGCCGAAAAAATCTATCAAAATCAATGGCTTTCAAGGCTGTTTCTGGTGGAATTCGATAGCGGTTGGCGTCGAGTTTGGTCGGGAAAGGTTGCTGGGGTGCTAGAGGTTCAATTATGTCCAGTCTGGTGGCAGGCCGGCGTCAGTGACGATTGGAGGATGGAGGGCACATCTGGAGAATGAACCGTCGGGGTACCCTCACCTCTTCAAGTGACAGGTATGTAAATTTCGAGGACGGAATTTTTATAAGGAGGGTAGATTGTAACAACCTGATCCTAAATTAATAGTTAAACATTAAATTGTTGAAGGAAAAGACAATTTTACCCTGGGAATATTGAAATGATTTAAGAGTTGACTTTTTATTCGGGGGAGATTAAATGATTAAAATAAGAGAAAATAAATTGAAATAAACAATAAAATAAAATGATTTGAATTAATTAAGGTTTTTGAAAATTAAAGATATTATTAAATATAAAAAGGGGCAAAAAGGTCATTTTAAGTTTGGGAAGGAATTTGGAAATTCCGATTGGACCATTGCGTAGAGAACGTCGAAATGAGTTCGTAGACACATAGTGGGCTCGAATTGGAGTTGTAACGAAGAAATGGCGATCAAGAATAGGTCAGTGGCATAATCGTAAATATTCCAAAGTTCAATTTTTTAAAAACCTAGAATTTCTTCACTTGGGGAGCTCGACCAGCCAACTTCATATCGTGATTTCTCCCAACCCATGCCACCATTTCAAGCAAGACCGGTCCCAGACGAACCACCACACTTCCCTCTTCCAGCCTCAGCCTTTCGTCACCTCGATCCGCCTCCGTAGTTGTCAGAATCAACCACGAAACAGGCGGTTTTGGACAGATTTTTCTTAAACTTTGGCTGGCCGTTTCTCCCTCCTCCGCTCACCAAACCGGTAGAAGAAGGTATGCTTTTCTACCTATTTTTCAAGCTCTAGCTGATGGTTGGGTATGATTGGATTGATTTGTAACATAGATAACCCGAAATACAAATTGAAATTTGGCCAATTTTCAAATTGAAATTCCGGCCATTTTTCGGGGTAGGTCCAAGAACAAAAGTGGTTCCAAATGGGGTTTTACACCTAGGGTAGGAATTTCGGCCGGTGGTTTACGTTTTTCCGGCCGCCAGAATTTACTTACGACACCCACGCGCTGCTGGCGCTTGCGGCGGCGCGTGGGCCAGGCTTTGGACTAGCTTAAGGTTTTAGAATGATCTTCTGGTCCTCACGAGCTTGTAGGTACTTTCGGATTTCAATTCGGACAATGTTTGAACCCCGAACGGATCTCGCCTATTGTGTGATTTCTAGGTTTGATACATTTGAACCATTGGATCATGGTCAATTTCATATATGTTAATCTAGATAATTCCAAGATCATATAGGACTCGACGGATCGTAAAACGGAGTTCCGAATACTCCGAAAATGCCAACCATAGGGCTAGGTTTACAATAATTGCCCGACATTCACAGGTGTCGGACATGCATAGGGTTCGACTTAGGTTCCAAAGTGGAATTTGGGTCGGGTCTTTTCAACTAGCAATTATGGGTATCAATTTGGCAGTCTTGGGGAATTATTTCTATCACTTTTCGATAATTCTAAATTATTACCAAATTGATAGACAATAATCTCTAAATCTAGAGACAAGCATTGCCAAACTAATATTGAGTAATTGCCAAAGTGATAGACAATATTGCAAATTGATAAAAACTTATAATCACCCATTATTTGGTATTCACTAAATATTGTTTTGTGAATGCAGGTTCATAGTAGAGATTGTTCATTAATTGAAATTTATAATATGGTTGTTGAGACCCAAAATGTCATGAGAAGCCCAAGAATGTTTAAAGCCCAATATAACATATAATGTTGGTCATGCGTTCATCCAAACTGTATTTTGGGAATTTATCCGTTAAATAAATATAGAAATAGTGTACATTCCATACCAAGAAAATAACACATTATCCTATGCTAAACCACTCAACAAGCTTAAGTGGGCTCAAGCAACATACATGCACGGGGCTTGCTAAGTGGGTTGTTGTGTGGATGATTACAAGGATCAATAAGGCCCATCAAAAGGTTCAAAAAATTGAGGTTTTGGGCTGCTTTGGAGTGCCAAAACCCAAGCCCATTTCTATTGAACCTATTGTGGGTAAGCAGAGAACGCGTCTTCCTTAGCATTTATGAACCAATCTCCAATTTTCTACCTTACAATACCAAAACCACGGTCAGACTTATTCCCAGTCTTACTTTTGCAATTACTACCCAATTCTCAATTGCCCAGCACTAAAACCTCAGTCATAAACTGATTTGCTGTATCACCAACCCGAGGCCGCCCGTTCATAAGCTTGAGCTTCAGCTACTATAAAAGGTAGCAGTGGCTTACCCAGAAAGGGGAAAGAAACCAACGGCAGCAATAGAGCAGGGTATAATCTCACTTCTAGAAACACTCAAGCTTCTCCCAGAAACCATCCTCTCATTTTTCCAGAAATCATCCTCTACCTTTTTCATAGAAAAAAGAACATTATTTCAAAGTATTTTGGGGCCTAGTTCTTGAACCCATGCAAAGGAGCAACTTCATTCTCTCTTTACAACGGCCCAAGTCCACCTAGAGCTGCTGGAACAAAATGACCCCCACAATGGTTAGGAAAGAAAAATAATGGGAATGACAAAGAGGAAAAAGCAACAAGAAGAACAAGAAATATAGATATTTTATATAACTTTCATAACACCACCATTATCACCCTCTTGTTCCCATACATAAATATCACAATACTATCCTATACACCAATTCCTTTATGGTGTGAACTTTGGTACTAACTTACAACGACCAACTTTTTTAACCAATTGATTTCGGATGGAGCCCAAAACTTGGGCAACATCATAATGTGGTGGAATGGGTCATTTGGTGAGTTTCTAAATCCAATTACTTCAACTAAACAATGTTGTAACCAATCCCTTTGCATGACGAAGTTGGGTACGAACTTACAGTGACCAACTTCTTTAATCAATTGATTTCGAATTGAGCCCAAAACTTGCTGAAAATCATAATGTCGTTGGGGGAGTCATTTGGTGAGTGTTTATTGAATTCCAATCTAACAGGACCCAACCCAAATTCTACTGTAGAATCTGCGCCGAACCCTGTGCATGTCCGACACCTGGCGGGTGTCGGACACAAATAACCGAACTACCCTTCTAACTAGAAACCTAATATTTTCTTCTAACTCGACTTCTGCCGAAAATTCTGTAGAGTCTCTCCTATAACTTGCTCATTTCCCAAAAATTTTACCTGTACACAAACAATTTAGATATCCTCATTCGTTCAGCATGTAAAAAAATAGAATTCATACAACCAAACATACATCACACACCACAATCCAAAGATATTGATATGATAACATTCATGACAGGCTAAGCAAAAAAGAAGGTGTATAAATAAGCTAGGCTGGTATATACCCATAATTGCCACTTAATGCCAATAATATCATATTAGGGTCACAAATGAGAATGACAATAGAGAATTTATAAGCTTGTGTTATGTTCTTTTGC
>NC_024132.1:2619456-2680370 GCF_000346735.1 Prunus mume
TTCATAGGACAGAGCCCACCAGCTCAGAGTTGGCTCTTTTTGATGACGTGGAGGCAGAACATTCTGCACATGTCCTAGAACCTGAGGTAGCTTCTATTCTTTCTCAACTTTGTCTGGTTTCTACATTCTTGTCTGTCTCTATCTTTCTAATTGAGGTTCCTGCCTTTCTAGATGGATGAGGATAGAACTGCTGGGATTTTAGCTGTGGTGATCAGTCCTCTCAAGCCTTCTATTGTGGCCGTAAGTGTTATCCTACTTCAGTTCTCTTTTCTTTATTCTTGTGTAGAGCTAATTAAAGTTCTTCTCTGCATATGCCTATTCATTCTGTTCCTGGCTTATCTACCACGGCCTCCTTTGCTAATCCAGAGTTGGCAGAGTTTGAAGTCATGGATTTATATGCTCAGCTACAGCAATTGGAGAAACTTGGAGCTACTTTAGGGAAAGCCAAGTCCTACTGTATGAGGCAGTGGAAAGGGTGAAGGTCTGGTAGTCAACTTAGCTGGATCTGGATGACAACAAAGAAGTTGTTGACCAGTTGATGAAGGATCTGGACCTGCTGCACAGGGAGAACATGACTCCCAGGCCTATCCTTAAGCTCAGCTTAGGCCTGGCAAGAGATGTGCTCAATCTCCACAATCGCTATGAAGATCTCAAGCCCTCCTTCAATGTTTCTGAGTTCTGTAAGACCACTCATGAAGCCAACTTGGCAGATGATCAGAAACAAAAGGCAAAACTGGATGTGCCAGTTGCAGATTACAAAGGGACCAAGTCTAGTGCTGATAAATTGGAAAGACATGTTGAAGATCTTAAAAAACAGTTGGCTGTATTGAGGGAAAGGCAGGACAATCTTGGTGCTGGATTGGGAGTGAAGACTAAGGCCACCTTCTTGTGCAGAGCATGGTCTCAGCTTCAAAGCCTGCTTTAGAGATTGCAGAAGCCTCCATCCACTAAGGAGTGCTCCTCCAAAAAGAGATTTCCATCAAGAAGACTGGACGGCATGAGACACTTAGAAAACTAGGACTCTAAATTCCTTTTGTAATAAAACCCTAGTCATGTAAAGATGACTGTATTTAATAAAAAGTCCTGGTTATTTTGTGAAGCTTGTGTTTTTATTCTTCTCTTCTAAAATGAGCAAAAAGAAAGACATAACCTAGAAAACAAGAAATAAATATTCACAAGAACTGACTGAAAATAATTAAACAACAATTTCATCCTTCTTTGCTTTGATCCCAGGATCTGTTTGTACTGCCTGTGAATCCCATATGGTTAGATAGAACTTCTTCAACCATTTTTCATTGATTGGCACCTTGGTCTTGTAACCAGTATGCCCCCAATCCTAGGACTTGCTTAATTATGAAAGGTCATTCCCATGTGGGTGACCACTTTTCATAACCAGCAACATGTGTTCCAAGGGGTAGAACTGCCTTCCAGACAACTTCTCCTTCTTCAAAACTCTTGTTTCTAACTCTCTTGTTATAGGCTCTTGCCACAGCCTATTTTCCTGCTAAGAGTTTGTTGAGGGTATCAATTCTACTTGCATCCAATCCCTCCAATTTCAGCAGCATTGCTTGTGAGTAGTCTTCTCCAAATAAATTATGTTGCTGGGAAATTCTGATGGGCTGAACTGCGATTTTCATGGGTAGAATTGCGTTATGTCCATAGGTTATGGCATATGAAGTCATGCCAGTTGCTTTTCTTTTTGAGGTTTTGTAGGCCCACAAAGTGTCTGACAGTTTTTCATGCCATTGCCTTGGATTTTCCTCAAGCATGCTCCTGATGATGTTGATGATAACCTTATTGCTTGATTCTGCCTGTCCATTCGCCTGTGCATAGTGAGGAGTGGATTGAAGTAGCTTGATCTTAAGTGCCTCTACCATATCTTGCATTTCTCTGGATATGAAAAAAGTTCCTCTGTCAGTGGTGATTGATTCTGGTATGCCAAACCTTTGCACAATCTGTTCTTCTATGAAGGTAATGATCTCTTGAGATATGGTGGATTTGACTAGCTTGGCCTCCATCCATTTGGTGAAATAATTTGTAGCCACAATGATAAAACAATGTTGTTTGCTACTGGCTAGATAGATTTGGCTAATGAGGTCTATCACTCATCCTCTGAATGGCCATGGCTTGACGACTGGATTTATGGAGATTGAGGGAGCATGCTGGCTTAGACCATGTCTTTGACAAGCTTCACATCCTTTGGAATATTTTATGCAGTCCTTCATCATCTATATAAACCTCTAGAGAATGATCTATCATGTCATGAAAAACAGAATTCATTGCTCTTTGATAAGTGGCTCCTGCATTTCTCAAGCCAAAAGGTATTACAATGTATTCAAAAGCACCTATATTCCGTGGACACATGAAGGCTGTCTTGTGGATGTCTTCTTCTGCCACCATTATTTGGTTGTAACCTGCATTGCCATCCATGAATGATAGCATTTGGTTATGAGCAACTCCGTCCACCAGCATATCTGCCATAGGCATAGGATACTCGTCTTTGGGTGATGCTTCATTCAGATTTTTGTAGTCCAAGCAGATTCTAACTTCTCCTGTTTTTCTCTTGAGAACTGGTACAATATTGGACAACTAATCAGCATAAATGGATGGCCTGATAAAACCTGCTTTTACCAGTCTTTCAATTTCTTCTTTGACTTTTAGTTCTGTCTCCATGGACATTCTTCTTCTGGCCTACTTGACTGGTAGGTATCCTTCTTTTATTGGTAATTTGTGTTCCACAAATCTTCTATCCAGTCTAGGCATTTCATGTTAATGTCATGCGAAACAGTCTTTGAAATAATGCAAAAGTGCAATGATTTTATCTTTCAATGATTCTTCTAGCAACATGCTGATGAAAGTAGGTCTGGGATCCTCCTCTGTCCCCAAGTTTATTTCTTGCAAAGGATCTTCTACTTCTGGCAGAGAATTATCCAGTGCTACTAGTGCAAATTCCAATTCTTCTTCATGCAAATTTCCTTTGTGTTCTTCTATGCTCTCATGCATAAATTCTGCCATGTTAATGGATGGACTATACATGGAAAGCTTCTTTTCTTCTAAATATACCAACAATCTCTTTGTAATTGATCGGATTTTTGCAGCTCAATCCTTTCTCTGTTGGTTTGAGCTAAACATCATAACCCTGGGGCCTTGTTTGGTAGGCTGGACTGGACTGGTTAGGATTGAGCTTAGAGTGTTGGACTGGTTTGGCTTGGATTGGATTAGACTTTAATAACTTGTTTGGTACATTAAATTGGGCTAGAGTGCACTGGACTAAAGTCCACTCCGTTGTTTGGTACAAGTATGGACTGGAGTACACTGGACTTCAAACAAAATTTATTTTAATGTTTATTAAAACTATTTAATATAAAAAATAATTAAATTAAATTAAAAAAAATGTACACAAAATTAAAAATAAGAAATCACATGAAGATATTATAAAAATAGTCCTGAAATTCACAAAAATACATTCAAATATACTGCCTTTGTTGGTATCACTGTCTTCACCAATCTCCACTCTTGAAGACATTGAAGTTTCAAATGATTCTGCAATTTTATTAAAGCTAGTCCCTTTGCTATCTCCTCTCACTCTTCAAATTCAAATCCAAAAATAGCAAAAGTCAAAGAAAACCAATATGAAATCAGTAAAAGTGATTCGAACCAGATCTTCAAAATTTGATCTTCACTTGAAATCCATTCCCAATAGAACTATGAATCGAAACCCAACAATACAATCTGAAGACCAAATAAGAAAAGAACAAAAATTGGCGATTAGGATGGAGCTATGAAGAAAATCAAAACTGGTGATTAGGATGACCCAAAACAAAAAAAAAATTAAAACAAAAGAAAAAAATCGACAGTATGAAGCTACGAAGAAAATCAACAAAGCAAAAAACAAAAACATTACTTCAAAAGCAAAACCCATCCAACAACCAAGCAAGAAGATCAGATTTCTGGTTATGATCAGAGGTTTGACTGAACATTTTCAAAAGAAGAAAAACACAAACGAAACCAAGATGTGAATGAGTTTCAGATCTGGAAAGCGTGCGATGAAAGAAGAGGAAATATGAGATATGGGAGAGCATAGATTCGTACCGTTCTTCTCTTTTTTATTTTTGCTTCAATTTCAGTCACAAAGCCTGCGAAGTTGATGCACAAAGTCAACAAGGCTCAGTCACAAAGCCTGAGAAGAGAAGCTTCGTTCTAAACCCATGTCTACCGATGGGTTCTGTAGCCCCTCTTATTCTGGACTAGTGTCCAATTACCATATCCAGTCCGTCATGTATTTTAATTCATCAAACAATAGACTAGACTCATATCCATTTTAATGGGATATATCCAGTCCAGTCCAACTCACCAAACATGGCTTGGAGGTTTAGAGTGAAAAGCCTATTCCAGTCCTCTAGGGAACTAGCCAGACCTTCTTCAATGAGTTTCTGGGCCATGACACCATGGGGACGACCATTCTGGTTGACTCTGAAGAAAGTAAATGGACCAAGGTCATCATGAAAGTACTTGGCCTCAAAGCATAATGCGGATGACAGGAATGGTCGTGAGTTGGCCTCCACTATTTCCATAAAACCCTCTTCATGCCAGAGGGCCAACTGTTGGTGTAGAGTGGAAGGCACACATAGACTCTGATGGATCCAATCTCTGCCAAGCAGTGCATTGTAAGTGGTAGAAGTGGTGTCTACCACGAAAAAGGCAATCTTCATCTTCTTGGTTCCTACTATGACATCCATATCTAGTATTCCATGAGTCTTAGTGATGCCCCCAGCGAAGTTGGTGACTGTTAAGCGTGTTGGAATTAGATCATTCTCTGTTTTGCCTATTTTAACCAACAATCTGTGAGGTAGAAGATTAATGGTTGCACTTCATCTACCATTACTTTAGGGATAGGAACACCCCCAAAGTTTGCAGTTATGAACAAAAGTTTGAGATGATTGGTCATGTCCTTGGTGGGTTTGGAAAAGCACGGCTGTTCTGCAGCCAATTTCATGGCAGTTCTGCTTGTTTTGGCAACAGACATTTGCTATTTAGGTGCATCTTCCACTTCTACCAACCTGGATTCGAAAGTTTCTTGGAAGAGTACATCTCCTTCCAAAGTGTTCTCTTGTCCTTCTGCTGCCCTGAACTTTTCTGGTAAGATAAACACCATATTAATGCCTAGATCACCTTGTAACATGCTTTCTAATTCTGCACCGAAAGCCTCAGTTTCTTCATCTAGTTCTCCATCATACTCCATCTGTTCTCCTCCATATTCTTCTATCCAGTCTTCTTGCTCACCTGTTTCGAGAAGTCTAATCTAGTCATCTACAGATGGTTCGTAATCCAACTGTTCTTCTTCATATTCTTCAATCCAATCTTCTTGACCTTCTGCTGGAATAGGTCCAGATTGAGCTTGTGATTGTGAAGGTTCCAACTGATTGATTGAGGGTGAGGCAAGATGGATAGAAGGTTCGCTTGGAAATTCTGTCTTTGTCAACTCTTCTAGTTGGTATTTTGCTTGAGAATATGTTTCTGGATTTTTCCCTTTTCTGGCAGAACTGACCTATGGAAGTACTTATGTGTTATCCTTGTTCTTAAGGAAGGTGCAATATTGCCTTTGTACTTTCCTCTTCTGTGTTCTGGTTAGATCCAAAGTTGGCATGCCGCTCTTTCCAACAAAATACCATTTACCTTCTATGATAGTTGCCAAAGGCTTATTATTTTCGGGCATTTTAATTAGAATCTCCTTCTTGAGCGTATTCAGCCACCTTTCTGAAGCGTTGGGTAGACCTTTGATGGGCCTTCTACTTGGCTGTGTCTTTGGATGAGGTCGGAACTGAGCTATGTTGGTATGATATCTCAATTCTGTCAAAAACACTAGTTGTATGTTGCCTTTGCTCATCCAGAGTTATCTCCAACTCACTTTCCCATTTGCACCTGCTGCACAGAACTACCCCAGCTGAGATGGTTGACTTTAATTTCAGGTTTGTCCCCTTTGTGACTCTTCTGTTCATGTTGGGGTTGACTTCTGTTCTTAGCTTGCCCCTCTCCTGTTCTGGCCAATTTAAGTTGACCATGTTAACTTGAGGTTAGGGAAAAGGGTCTGTGGTTACTGTGGGAGGCTTCTCAGCTAGTTTCAACCTTCCTGCCGATATTCCTTCTTGTATGACGTCTCTGAAAACAACACAACTATTGGTGGAGTGGTTCCAAGAGTTATGCCATCTGCAATACTGTCTGCCCTTGAGTTCCTCTGGCTTGGGCAACCTATGAGGTGTCTCTATTGCCTTTTGGAGAAGCATTTCATCAAACAAAGCACCGACCTTGGTTAAATCGAAAGAATAGACCTTGTTCTGTGTTGGTTTGTTTGGAACAAATCCTCTTGTAAACAGTGGTGGCTTCTGACCTTTTGGTGGCTTTGTCAGAGCCTTGCAGCTGATAAGAAGTTTTAATTTTGCCATTTTTGCCACTGCAACTTCCCTCTCTTCTGAGCTTTCTGTGCCTTCTTCTGTCTCAACCTCAACTAGATGCACTGAAGAAGATGAGGTCTTGTAATATGTGCCTTGGAAGAGTTCATCTTTTGTTGTTTTCCCTAAGCAATTCCTCGTATTTAGATGCTTTGTCTACCAGTTCTGCTAGGTCTCTGAACAGCATCCTATCGAATCTCTTCCTCAGAGAGATCTTGAGGGTCATTTGAGCTATTTGAATTAAGTGTCTCTTTTTCATAACTATCCATCATTTCATCGTAAGCTTTCTGAACTTGGTTATGAAGTCCTATATGGGCTCATCCTCACTCTGTTTGAGGGCTACAAGATCATTGATGGTGACCTCTGGCTGAATTCTAAAGTAGTAGTTATTGAAGATATTTTCCATATGTTCCCAAGTTTGAACATAATTTGCTAGCAAGTTAGTATACCAGGTAAAGGCTTGTCCAGATAGAGAATTTCCAAAAAGCCTGAGTTCTAGCAGAGGATTATTTTCTATGGCTATGCACTGGACAGAAAATCTGATTATATGCTCAACTGATGAAGCATGGGTGTCTTCTCTATTGAACAAGGTGAAGTTTGGTACCTTAAAACCTAGGGATAGAGATATTTGATCAATATAAGCGGGATATGGCTTTCTGTATGTAGGCCTCTCTCCTCTTCTGGACTTTGGTTCCATCATTTCTCTGATCATCCTCTGTAGTGCTCTCATGTCATTCACGGTGTTGACAAGATGTAGATTCCGACCTTGTTATGGCTGATTATGTTCAAACCTTTGTTCCACTCTGTACGGTCTGGGCATGACTTCCTCCCTGTGTTCCTCTTCCTTTTTGAAATTTGGATGATTTCTCCAGTTTGCCCCCGGCATGTTCCTGTCATTGTTGGCAAAATGGTTGATTCCTCATCTGCCTCTTCTGCCTCTTACTAGTGGAGGAAATGGATTGGGGTCCATCCTTCTAGGTCTGTAGGGTAACACGGCTGGTTGCTCAGGCAGAAGTGCTACTGGCTAATCACGTGAGACCACAGGTCGTGGAATAGGTGGAAGTTCTGGCTGATTTTGGGGTACTTGAACTAGTGAAGGGCCTTCTGAGGGAATTAGGGCTTCGTGTTCTTGGACGGGGAAGGCTCCTTCTCTTTGTCCAGTCTGGATTTCTTTTTGCCCTGGTACTCCAACTATCTGCGCGATGAAAGGATTCTCTTAGCATGGCCATGCCAATCTTGGTGGAAGTCCAAAAGGGAGGTCTAGCTATTAGACCACAACATCTGGGTTTGGAATTCTGGCTATAGCAGCCTCACGATCCTTCCTGAACTGCCTGTTGACTCGCCACTGCATCATGGTTGTCATGTTATTTAGAGTATCCTGGCTCCTTTGTGCTGCAGCCTCTTGTCGGAGTACAACATCTTGTATCTAGTTCATCCTTCTAGAACCAGATCTTGAATGTCTACTTCTAGTGCTGCCATGGGCTGAATGCCTAGGGTCATTCTCCTCTGATTCATGTCCTTGTTGGAGAGCTGTTTGATTTCTTTCCATGACAAATTGTGGATTCTAGCTAGTGCTTCTAATATTCATACACCAAGAGATATCTCCTAGGAGCATGTATACTGAGAAGTGCCACTGGGCGTGCCAAATTGTTCACCCATTTTTTATATGATCCTGTGGAGGTAGGGTAAAGTTCCCCATTGGCTTGACAACCATTGGTGGTCAACAAGTCAACTTTCTTTTGTGTGTGAGCGTGCCACTGCTAGCAGTTTAAAACCCTAGCAAACTTATAAAAAATAGATAACTTGTGCCACAAGTTACTGACTCTTAAACAAGCAATTGTGAATTTGGGTGATGAATATCTCCCAAGTAAGTTCTTTTCTTTGCCTCAGACTGGTGAGGACTTCATAATTTTTCACAGTACAAAATTGGTAATTCTAGCCAGAATAAATGAAAAAAAGACAAACTATTTAGGCAGAATTGCCTGTTACGGGACTCAAAAGCAGAATGACATCTCCGAAATAAGGCAACATAAGGTTGGACTTCGATTCTGCCTGGATAGCTGCCTCTGAATCGAGCTGGATTGGACAAGTCTATGCTGGATTAAATCGTCAACACCTTCAACTGATGAGTTTCAGCTGGAAATCTATACCAACGTTTGAGTTTACAGAGCTTCAATTTATTATGAGCCATGGAAGGCTTGTTGAACAGGTAGAATTGAGGCCTCTCAAGTCTGACGAGGACAAAAGTGGCTGGATTGATGGTCACTAAGCTGGAGCTGCGCTATGGTGCCTGTTCTGCTTGACCAAGGCTTTCTGTAAATTTGCTGAGGTTTTCATATTTGTAAAAACTCGAACTCTGCTTGACTTGGCTTATGTTGAACCAAATTTGTAATTAGAAAAATCTCGCTTTGTATAACTATTTCTCTAAATTAGACTGAAACTAGAGATTTGAATTCTTTCTTGTGGATCAAAGAGCTTTTGGTTGCTTTAGGGTTTGAAAGCTTTTGAGATCAATTGATCTTTTTGAGTTTGCCAGTTATGACTTTGAGAGTTTTTGTCTTGATTGATTTTTTTGATGTCCTTTGATCTGTTCACCTCCTCTCATATTTATTGGAAATGCTAGAGTGAGATTTTTAATCTTTCATGATGAGCGGCAAATCTTTCAAAAGATCTTTCTTTTTTAAATGCCATAAAAAGGGAAGTTATTATTCTGGCAGAGAAGAACCATCAACAATCAGCTTTCACGGAGGTCTTTTCCTTGCTTTTTCTGAAAGAAAAACTAATCCCTTCTTATTCTCTAACTGCCCTTTGTAAGAATGCAATTTGCCATTATGGTCAGTTTGTTTTTCCTGATGAACAACTCCCTTGCTCCCTACTTATCTCTTAAAAAATGTAGTCTGCTTATCTCTTGGAAATGACACCTGCTTTGGTGCATAATTTCTCTGTATATAGAAAGGGATTTTAATCTTCTTTATGGCTGCCAAAAATGGAGAAGTCTTCCTGTAAGACCTGTTTTCATTAACTCCCATCACTTCCCCTGTGTTAGTTGAAAGTTTTGACTTTTTCCAAGGTCAAAAAGTCACGTGGGGATTTCTTAAAAGAAACCTTTTCAGAAAGTTTTTGTTGACTTGCTTCCTCCTTGGGTAGAGTGAATTTTCTAAAAAATGGTTAAATGATGTTTATTTAGAATAGCGCTAAATTTACAATCTGCTAAAAGGGTCTGGGCTTATTTCAGCTTTTTTTGGTTTTTGACTCTTGATCCCTGTAGAAAAAGCCCAAATGTTTTTTTCATGGGTCTCTTGACAAAAATGGATTGGTGTGCAGAGTTTTTGGCCCAAACACAAGGCAGACTTTGGCGGCTGTTTTAAAAATGGCATGGGCCTTTTCAATTTTGGGTTTGATAATTAATTTCTTCAAACATGGAGCCTAAATTGTTTATCATTGCCAATAGTTTTGGGCTGTGCGTGCAGAATTTAGGCCCAAACAGCTTTTTATAATATTAGTTTCTAATCAACAATGTTGTGCAATAGAAATAAGGCTGACAAGTGAAAAGAAAAGGATAGTTCAAAATATTTCAAGTGCCCTGTTAGCATTTGGGCTGCCTTAGTTTTATCATATCTAGGTAGCTTTTGTACACCATATCTAATATTATTAGTTTGAAGATTAGCGATATGAAAGAAATAATTCATGCATGAGGCAGTGCAGTTTTTAAGTTAATTATAGTTCAACATGATTAAACTTGCTTGCAGGCCCAAATAGTATCCTCATAGACCCATGCTTGTAGGCCCAAGAGAAGAGTCTGCCCAAGACAAGGCAGACAGTCAAAAGTTCACAACAAAGGCAGAAGAACACTTCAGCATTTCTTATTCTCTCTAAAAACAGGCTCTTAATTAACTTTCACTAATAGAAAGAATTAAATAGCGAGATTTAATTCATAAATCAACTCAGAGAAATTGAGTCTATTCACTCAGAAAACAAGAAGTAAACACCGTCTCAGTGAATATACGCGCATGAATAACAATAATTTTTCTTTCGTTGAGTTTCGGATGAAATCATACATACTCATATAGTGTCAAACAATTGTATGGTCCAAGTTAAATTACATAGGATTCTTCATAGTTGCCAATTTCAATAGTCAATGGTGGCCCCTTATCCCCTGTGGTCTCATCTTCTCAGCGACCAGCGACCAGCGACCATGCATGCATGCATGCACAGATTAAATTTTAAACAGCATACGTCACATCGTGGCATTGAAAAGCAAGTAATTATGAATGAATGATTCAATACAGGCTTTGGGCTAAAGATAAAATAAACTCTGAGTCAGTGTCAGAAACAAAGAAATAAGGGGAAGAGAGAGAGAGAGAAACATCACAGGTAACGTTTTCCGACAGTCAGCTTCACTCATAACCCCTGGATTTTACGAATATTACAATCTCCACATCCCTCTCTCTCTCTCTCTCTCTCTTGTCAACTTCATTGACCTCCCAACAAAATTCCAACTCCCACTTTTGCTTTGCATTTTGAACAAATATATTTAATTACAAATTTAATCTACAACCGTATATATAATAATAATAATGTCCTCGTACAATTGTTGCATTATTTTTTGACTGCTGATCATATTCCTGACATCATATCATACTCTTTTTTGTGTGTAAACTGTGGACTTCGATCGTTGGGCTTGCTTTTGCAATTCTTTCTCTTTCTTCCTGCAAAAAAGAAAAAAATTATCTCTGAGAGAGAGAGAGAGAGAGAGAGACTTTGCACGTTTGTATGGAAACAAACATGTAATCTTAAGAAAGAACCTTCTATAGCTAGCAAACATGTAAATATAATCGAATCAGATACTCAAAATTCAGCTTTAGACTTTGCCAATCTAAAGAGAGTGTGACACACTTTAGGAAAAATGTCGGCATTCTAATTCCAAACCCCTTATAAATAATTACTTATGAAAATCATTCATCCTTTATGTTTCTCTTAAAAGATCATTTTAACAAAACAAAAAATTAACCAAATTAGAAATGTTTAGTAATGAAATTGTGCAGACAAACAAACATTTGAAGGTCTCAATGACTGAGCCGTCGTCTCTCTAAATACTTTCTGGAAGGGTTTTGACCATTTTGATCCTTTGGTACATACATGCAAGAAAGCATAGGTTTGGAGCTTAGAGATCATTCACATTTCACTTATTTCTCAATCAACACACTTAAACATTTGATCACTAGAAAAATAGGTTTAAATTTCAGCAGATAGGAAACATCAAAGGTTATCCGAACCCTACAACTATTACTTTGCTCTTTTTCTTCTTGTGTTGTTTCAAACATTAAAATAATAAAATAAAATAGAACTGGGGCAGCCTGGAAGCCCAAAGCAAGTAAGCCCATATAGTTAGTGCCCATACCCATTTTTAATTATGCTGTAGGATATTTTCATCACCTTAGTTTTGCTTTGCTTGTGAAATGTGGTCTAAAATAAACCAAGGTTTTCATCAGAGAAAGACAGTGGGTCCCTGTGACCCAATATTTTGTTCACAAACCTTATGATGTATTCTGTTATTTCTGGACACTTCTCGTCTCCCCTCTCCTTCTCTCCAACACCACGACAGGACGGAAGTTGCAGAACTGCTTGAAATAAGGAAGATCGTGGTACATTTATTCAAACAACTCTTTCTTTTCTTTTTTAATGATAAAAGTCTCAAGGAGTTTGTAGTTCAAGTGGTTAATAGTATTTACTTCTGCACCAAAGACTCTAAGGAGGTGTATTCAATTTTAGATTTTAAAAAGTTTAATTGAATTTAATTGAGTTTGACTGAATTCTACAAACTTCACATAGATTTTGACTAAATTCGTGTGTAGATTTTAACTAAGATTGTTAGAGTTTTATTATTGATTTTAATGGAGTTTAAAGCACTCAAAAAATAAAGGGTTTAGGGATGTTGACAGTGGTGGTGATGGCGATGGCGGTGGCGATGGTGGTTTGTGGGTGATGGTGGGGGAGGTAGTGGTGGAGGAGATGGGGGTGGTAGTGGTGCTGGAGGTGGGAGTGAGGTGGTGGAGGTGCTGGCGGTTGGAGTGGGGGCGGCAATGGTGGCGATGATGGTGATGGTGATGATGATGATGCTGGCAGTGGCTGTGATGGTGGTGACGATGGGGGTGATGGTGGGGCTAATAGTGGGGGTGGTAGTGGTGGTAGAGGTGGTGACAGTGGCGTTGATAGTGGGGGAATACATCCAAATTTGAATGGAGTTTAAAAAGTCTGAATTGAATACACCTAAAATTATGACTTCTATCAAATCGTGATTGCACCTGAACTTTTAAACTTCTTTAAATTCTTTTAAAATCTAAATTGAATATACCTCTCCTAAGTTCGATTCCTTCCTCCCTTAATATCACTTATATGAAAAGGAAAAAAAAAATGATAAAAGTTCCCAACATAACAATGTAGAACAATAAACAAAGCGCAAGATCGATTTGCCTATGGAGACCATCTCTATACATAGTTTCTTATTTCCTCTCCTCGTGTTTTTTTATTTATTTACATATATTCATATAATATGAAATATTGTTTTGTGAGACCTTATTTTGTTTCCATATACCTTTTTGTAATTTCTTTCAAATCATTATTACCCTACTCTAAAATAGGAAGCGCGCTCTAGCTAGGAAATTTTATAGGTAAATATATACGCGTCAAAACCCTATAATTCTCAATTTTTTGTTAGCTCTCTTTTAGGTAAGGACTTTTATACACTTAGAGCCCTGTTTGGTGAGCCAAATTGGATAAACTAGACCAGACTTTGAGTCTGTTGTTTGGTGCTATACTTAACTTTGGACTAGACTAGACTTGACTGGACCTCAAAATATTTTTAAATTTTTTTTATAGCACTTATTAAAAAAATGCACATAATTAAAATTGAGAAAGCTCCATCACATACTACTTCTAAAATAACTCAAAACATATCCAAATTTAACAAAGCAATTAAATACCTATTTGCTTTTGCCCATCAAAATACAACAAGTCCAAAATATAACAAAGTAAAAACTCAAAACTACGTCTCAACCATGAGATCTATGATCTCTAAGCAGTGTCGTCACATACTCGTACCTATCATCACCCTCATCTAATGTCTTGAACACAAGCACTTTTGATGAATCAATAAATAAAGTAAGTAAAGAGATTCTATCTGAAACAGAAAATTCCATCTTTTGTAACTCATCTCCAACAAATTTCTGATCCTCATCTGCATTCTACTCATTTAGGCTCTCAACCAACCTTTGCATTTTGGAGTCAAAGTTCTCCATCATCCTCTCAAATGCATTGGCAATTCTTCCCGAACCATCAACCATTTTTTTTCCTTGATGATGATGATTTGGATTGAGCTTGAGTTTTATCATTATTATGGCTCCCATCCAACTGTACATTAGGAATGTTACTCTTAGATGCTTCATCATCATCATCTAGAGCCATCTCAGTAGGAGGTAAAGAAAAATTTCCGGTTGCACGGTCCTTGTCAAATACTCTAATAGGTGTATGTGGGATCAGTAATCTGAGTTGAGTTTCTACCAATTTCATCATCCCTGCTTTGAATGTGTTGGCGTCACAACGTTGACCACTTGCAACTAATTCATTAAAGTTATTTAACAATGCTTCCTCTTCATTGGCTTGCCTACATATCAATTAGCCTTACCCTTAGACATCTACATAAAGTAACAACCACGCATATGAACATCTAGCAAAACATAAAAAATCTCACTGCCCAAAAGAACAATAGCATTTAGAAGAGGCAAATTCCATTGAGTTCTTATATATACTCCATCTAAGATGACATAACTGAAGTTTGAGATAACCACTCTATCAAAATATTGAAATCACTTGCAATCACACAAACTCACATATGAAAGCACGCACACATATATAATGGAAAATGTGATTCCAATTAGGAAAATTATTATTTTTAAACAAATTAAGGGGTTGTCACCTCAATGCAACAGGCAAATCCTCTTCCAAGTAGTGATCAAAGTCCCAATCAAATTTACAATTAGGTCAAGTTGACTAACTCCCTAATTTGAGTAGCAATTACAGAGTTTTTCCCTGCTTCTAATAAACATGCAAATTCCCCAATAGGAATACAAGTTAAATGAGCATAGAGTTAAATCATCACTTCATTGACCAACCTCCATTTAGAAACTGATAACCGCTCAGGTAAATGCAGCAATGAAACATGCACATATTATTCTAATTGATAGCAATTTTTTTTTTTTTTTTTTTTTGGTCTGAGATAGCAATTTGAAACATGCACATATTAGTGATTTTTACAGCAATGAATCAAAAGAATGATAGCAATTTGAAAGGTCCACCAACAATCAGTAATTTTTGCAGCAATGAAACACTTGCTAATATTATTCTAATTGATCTATTTTTGCACAAGACCAAATTTCCTTTTCAGGTACTGAAAATATGTATAATTTATCATTAGTTTTATTGGTTTTATGATTTGCTTGAAAAACTTCAAAGTAAACAAATAAATTCATATGAAGCCTCAAATAGTCAAATTCAGTATAAATTTGAGTCTGATTCTATCTACAAAGAAAAATAGAGACATATGTGGAGTTTAGCAGAAGAGCTTTGAACAATGAGAGCATGGCACCACTTCATAGATATAGTAGATTTTTTTTTTTGTTGCATCACAAAATAAAATAGAAATTCCCAAACAATGAAATTCCTAAAACTGAAAAACCAATTACTCAATATGTAAAACAGGCATAGAGTTTTCAAACCAAAAATAACGAACTTGCCAAAATAGCAGTAGCATAATTTTTTATTTCAACTACATATTACTAGGTTAATCATTTTATTAGTCCCTGAATTTTGACCTAATTTGCATTTGAGTACATCAATTTCCAAAATAGTTCCCATGGTCCCTTAACTTTAGTTTCGTTTGGACAAATGGTCTTGTCGTCAATTTTGCTAACTTTTTCTGTTAAATGCAGAGGCAAAATTGTATTTTTATATTAAAACCAACAAAATAAATAAATCATATCTTTAAAATAACAATAAAAGAAAATCAAATAAAAAACCAACAAAAAAAAAAATCAAGTTTTGGGGGAGTAGAAATCGGGATAGAGGGGGAGAGAGTTTAATTTTAATTTTTTAGTTTTTTTAGTTTTTTAAATTTTTTATTCATATTTTAATCAATTTTGATACAAAAATATCATTTTGCCCCTGCAATTAACAGAAAAGTTAACAAAATTGACGGTAAGACCATTTGTCCTAACGAAACTAAAGTTAAAGGACTACGGGAATCATTTTGGAAATTGAGGTACTCAAATGCAAATCGGGTCTAAATTCAGAGACTAATAAAACGATTAACCCACATAGTATTATTGTAATAGAAATTTGCACAAACAAAGTATGCATATGCAACTAACACACACCCCAAATCAAAGACCCTAGAAAACCCCAAATCAAAATCCAAGAAGATAATGCAGAATATTAGCATAATGAACAAAAAAAAATACTCATTTGAGTTTGAATTTCGAAAGCAAAACTTCTACACAATCTGACTTTTTCTGAAGATTGAATGACAAAAACATTAGACGAATAGAAGAGATGCAGAGAGGAAAGACATAGAGAGATAAAATCACAAGGAGGTGGAGGCGATGAAGAGAAAGAACGCAGAGAGACGAAGAGATGAGACATGAAGGAGGAGGTGGAGGCGATGAACAGGAAAGACATAGAGACAACGAAGAGATGAGACGTGAAGGAGGAGGCGGAGGCTTCGAAACCCGTGGTTCCACTTGGATTTACAAAAACCCTCATACAACGGATTCTTATACGGAGCAAAAATAAATAAATAAATAAGTCCAACCAGTCCGAGGTGTATTTAAACTCACCAAACAATGGTTATGACTATAGTCTATTTTAATTAAAAAAAGTCCAGTCCAATTCAGCCAACCAAATAGGCCTGAGTGTATTGTCTAGAAAAAATGAACGAAAATAATGAAACTAGGTTATGAATACATGAAATTAGTTATGGAGCTAGTTAGGTACTAGGGGGTTTGCATTGCAGAATATAGATTTTAAAATACAGGATGTAGATATCGAGTAGGACAGGGGTATATTTGTATTCAAATAATAGTTTTCTTTACTTGATGTTTTAAAGAAAAAGAAGGAAATGAGAAGCATAGATTTCAGGCTAAAGCAAATAAGGGGTTCTTTTTCAATAGTTTTTTCTTTTTGGGTCTTTCATTCTTTTGGCAAAGCAATGTACATTGTACTATGTCAGCAATATCAGTCAAAGCTCTTTACAACATTCAATGAAATTGTCAAAATACAAGGTTCAATTTTATAGAAATTTTCTCCAAGGATTAAAGAGAGTTTATAAATCAAATTAAATCCTTTGGTAGCTCTTGCTCTAATGACATCTTTGATATGGATGATGAAAAATGTCCCAAATTCAAATACACCTTCTCCTGTATTGATATATATATATAGTGTATTGATTGAGTGAAAGAGAAGTTTTGATTGAGAAAGGAGGAGGTATATTTAAATAAGCGATATTGAAAAAGAAGAAAATCGAACCTTTAATCTCAAGGGTGATAGAGTAAACTTTGTTTACCACTTGAGTTACAACTAGTTTTGATTGAGAGAAAGAGATGTTTATTTCTTCTAATTAGTGGTAAATTAATTAAGAGGAACAGGAAGAAGAAGAGCGAGAGGTTTTTATGGGAGAAAAATAGGGTAAGTAGCCCGCCTTGAAAGCCGGGCAGACAAAGACGGGACTGCCTTCAATGCGCAGGAGGAGAGGGC
This sequence comes from Prunus mume, assembly GCF_000346735.1. The sequence continues at coordinate 2,636,712 of NC_024132.1, forward strand.
AGGTATGGTCGCCATCACTTCACCCCTTCTCTCTCCTGCCCGACGTGCCCGTCAGATGTGAAAGGACAACAAAGCTGCAGCTGCTGCTGCTGCTTCTGCTTCTGCCAACCTCTCTGCTGCTAAAACGACAGTGCGTTCAGCGAGGGGTCAATCATAAAGCAATAGATTGCAAAATGATTTTGCCTCGGCCTCCACACCCCGCTTGACTCTCATTGGCTCTGACACTGCCTGTGTGTCTTCGCTGTATCCCTAGCCCCATCTTGCCACCACGGACCACCCATGACACGTCACGTCCTTGGGCACGTGCGAAGGATTTTGAAAGCATAATGCTTGAGTTTATTTTTATGCTTTTTGTTGTCCGTCCAAAATAAAATAGAACAAAAAATAAATAAAAAATATTCTGCTGTCCCAAAAAGAATTACCCCATCTTCTTCGCCCGCGCGGGAATTTCGGCTTGCAATGCGTTGTAAACGTATAAATAATGGTTGTGTGTGCTTCTCAGTCTTCTGTTAGTTACTTTGTTTTTCTCGATTGACTCGTTTTTATTCTGCTAAATTCGTAGCATCCATGCATGTGACAGTCCTTCTCTTTTCATAGATTTGTTTTTTGTTTTTGTTTTTGTGTTTATATGTTTCTTTCTTTTTCACACAAGAATAAATATATATTCACAAGCTGTTCATAAATAGGCAATAATTCACATGCTCTTGTTTTTACTTATGCATACATAAAGAAGTCAATAGAAGTTGAAATCTGGCATTCACAATTCAGCCACAAATTCAAGATAGAATGATACACGCAATTAGAGGGGACATAATGAGTCGTAACCCTTTAAAGTGCATTTTGCACATAAGATAGAAACTGAGACTTTGGAAAAAACAAAAGGAGATAGAACTTTTTTAAAAGAAGCCAAAATGGACAAAATTGCCCTTATTTATTTTTGAATTTCCTAATGAATCCTTTACATTTGTATGTCTTTAATTTGAAAGTTGAGAGGTTTTTCTGTCTTTTTTGAAAAAGCTTTGGCTTTTTCCAAAAGTAAATTTTTTTTTATGGCTAAAACCTAAATTTACTTAGAAAAGTAGTTAAAAAAAGAAAATAATAAATAAATATGCATAATACAAAATAAATTTTATTTAAGTTGCATCCTTCAAGGCTTCAAAGAGTTAAAATCACTAATTATTGATTTATTATCGATATTATCAGCTAATTCTTTTTCAATGTGAAGTATCATACAATCAACAAGAAACTCATTCTCTATCTTATTTCAAAGTCCATTTTTGATAAGTCTCATATATGAAAATGCGCGTTCTGTTATTGCTACTTGATGATGCATTATTCTTTTTTCTTTTTTCTTTTTAAATGCAAAATGTTCTTTGTTCCCTTAGAATTTCAATGATGATCCGATATTGTATAAAGCATAACCTAAGAATGATATATAGAACATGAAAGCAACTAGGTGTGAAACAATCTCTAGTAAGATAAAACAACAATGGATATATATAGATATATACAAGGAGCTTCAATTGAGGGATTCCTCAAATAACACCCTTGTATGGCCCACTCCGTATTGTATTTCATTAATCCAAACCGTCTATTTTGTTGATACTCTTCAAAGATCATCTCTACAAAAAATCATTTGAATCCAATATCATTTGACAACTCAATTGAATTATTGAAATTATAATATTTTCTTGAAGCACCGTGTTCATTGATTTTGTATGACACAATTGGATATCGAAACGGTTTCCAATTTGTCTAATTTTTTGTAAGGATGATCTATGAATGTAAACTTAAAACATAGATGGTTTGGATTGTTAAAAAAAAGGGACCCCTTTTAGGGTCTCTCAAATAATTTTTTTTAGAGATCCCTTAATAAAAGGGAACTGATACATATATATATATATATAAACTTATTCCTAATTTTTTTTTAAAAACAAATTCCTAGTAACTTAGTGAAGAAAATTACCAAAACAAACAAAAAGAGAGGAACTGCGCTTGCTGATTTGCTGAATCGGTGTGCCTCTCTCGCAGCAGTCCACTTTGGTGGCTGCTTTGTTCCTCACTTCTTTTTTATATAGGTTTTTGTCTCTCACGTAGTTATGTTCTGCTTTTTTTCTTTCCTAATCACGTAGGTGTTCTTTTATGTTGTAGGTATTGGGTGAGCTGGGTTATGTTTATCTGACTAAGTAGCTTTTTGTTGTTGTAAAGATTACATCACATCTTTAAAAAAATGAATAACTATTCGCTAAAAACAAGAGTGAACTAATATCTACAATAGGTTCTCTAAATTATCTCTTTAGACAAAATTTAGATTTAGAGAGAAATCAAAAAATACAACTCACCCGTGCACCTATCCACTTCATAAAATAGAGAGACATCTTAAAAACTCCTAAAGCTGAAAGAGATCCCTGATTAAAATATTTGATTTTGAGAACTTGGTGCAGCAGCGAGTTAATTAGGTAGTGTAATTTATCTCCATTCGTTGAAACAACGTTGTTTCTGACAAAATTAAGGTACGAGTAATTCTGGAGTCAAGTAGTGATCAAACGTTCTCAAGATAAAGAGAGTCGAAAACCAAGCATATGTTGAAATTTTCTAGTCAAGCACGCAAACTGGAAGTAGCCTCATAACTCCTCGTAGTTAGCCAAACTTAGCTTGAATTTCAATGTCACAACAAGCCTACAAAATTCAAAAACATACTAATTAAGAGCAACCAGAATAATAACACATCCACAAGCCTCCATTGTTACACTCGAGCTAGAGTAACCCAAAAATGCTCAAAATTACCAAAACAAGTCAAACTCAAGCCAATGTGATCAACATGCAAAAACAATTATTTAAGCATCCTTATTGTATATATCCTTTGTGGAAATCTCTTCTTGTCTAGCCATCATTTATCTGAGGCAAGCTGCTGTAAGAAATCTATTACTTGGTGCTGCCAAGCTATTAGAAGAGACGTCGAAAATATCCTCTTTAAAACTCTTGTGCTTCAATCTCCCATGCCATGAGGTTCATAACAAGCCTCATTATTAACTATTACAATTGCTATCCATAAACATCAAGATGTATTGTTGGCGTGAGTCAAGACTGTTATAGTAGGAAAGATTTTTCTTATTTAATAGGGAATCCTAATTTCCTATTTTAGGATGTATTTATTTTATACAAATTTATAAATAAACCCAATCCTAGACATGTATTTATAAAAAAATCCAAACACTATTTAAACATAGAAACACACCCAAAATCAACCCCAAAGTCAACTTTTTGGGTGTGTTTATATGTTTAAATAGTGCTTGGGTTTTTTTATAATTTCAGACCCCATTTTGGGTGTTTTAGTGAAACTCCCTTTATTTTATTCCTTGTATGATAAGTCCAAGTTGTACATTTTTATATTCACTTCCACATAGAAGAATACACAACAAACAATTCAATCCTAAATTTCCTTTTAACTTGGTATCAGGGCAGGTTTCAACCAAGGATGGATCAAGGATTTTAAAATAGACTGGGCTGGATTTACCTTACAAAGAAACTCAACGGCATGAGTGAATTTTATTGATAACAAAAAAATAATACACCTAGTTAGGCAGGACATAATGAGCTATATACCCCTCAAAATGTATCTAATACATAAGATGGGCCGGCTCCCTGTCCGAGTGAAGCGAGTCAGTATCAACTTAGAGAAAAGATAGGTATGGTAACTACAACTTCCTAATGTGAAGAGTAAATGGAACGGTAGTGAGGCTCCCCGACAAGAGCCGAATGGTACTTCAAAAGAAGGAAAGGCAAGCAAGTCGAGACAACGCCTCAATCCAGAGAAAGAGAAACTAGTAACTCTAGCTTCCTGAGTTGAACAAATTTGCAAGAGAGTGAGGCTCCCCAACAGGAGCCGAATGGTACTTCACAAGAAAGAAGGGCAAGTAGGCTCGCGAAGGGTTGGCTATCCGAGCGATGCGAGTTAGTCTAGAAAAAAAACATGCAATGCATATACAAAATAAAACTATTTAAGTTGCACCATTCGAGTCTTTAAAGAACCAAAATCATTAATGATTGATTCAGTATCGATATTATTAGCTAATTTTTTATTAATAGCACTCCTCATTTTGATTGATTATTATGACTACCATAAAATAAAATATTATATACAAGTGCCATAACAACTCCAAAATTATATGTGGGATCATACCTTTGCAAAATATGAGCCCATTAACATGTATTTAGTGATTTTTTTCCTTTTACTTTTTTTAGGAGAAATTCAAAGTTGAAATTATCCCTCTTCTAAATAAAAGAGGAAAAGTAAGAACCCTTATGTGTTACTACTTTCAGAGAAGCTTCCGTTTGGGGATAAAAATGACATCAAAATTACAAATTGCAACCAGTATTCTTTTTGAAAGTTAACGACGACAGTCTAAACTTTATCCATTATAAAACTTAAAGTTCAAGGACAAAAGTAATCATCATGCGAATGATTCTTGCCACCAAACAAGGTTGAGGAATTTGGCACTATCTCATTCTCACACAAACACACGGTGATATTAATTAGGAAAAAGAAGAACCCTAATGTCATCTGAGATAAAAATGACAACCGAGAAAAAAACTTTGCCCGAAATTCTCCTTTTCCATTTTCCTTCCTTGTGTTTATATTGTTTTTGGTACTTTTTATGTCTTGGTTTCTCAAACTTTTATATAGTTTATATTCTGAAATTCTTTCTTTTCGCTTTGTCCGTAAAGTGTAAAGCATGTGACAGTGGTGGTGCATAAGAATGAAAAGAGAACCCAACACCTTTGGTAAAAATATGAAAGAAAATATATTTCATATATAAATGTAAAGTGCTCCATTACAATTACCAAGGATCACTTCATACTTTAAGATAGTTAAAGGTCACTCTCTCTCTCTCTCTCTCTCTCCTCTCTCTCTCTCTCATCAGTGCAAAAACATACAAAATCAATTAGCTAGATGTCCTTGATATATTTACGTGGGAATATAATATGTTTGATTGGGATCTCACAGATTGATAGGAAGGACATGCTTTTTTTCCACCCCTTCTCCTTTTGTTGCTTTCTGTCTTTCTTGTCTCCTTGTCTTTCTTTAGCTCTCCTTTTACTTTTCTTTTTCTTTTGTTTCTTTTTCCTTTCTTTTTCCTCTGATTTCCTCAGCGGGTACCTGATTCTCATCTCCATGGCAGCCCCCATTCATTCAGAGACATAATATAATGAATTAAAAATGATTAAAAACTGAATAGGGTCAATTAATTTATTTCCCCTATTCAATTTCAAAGTGGCCTGCCCAAAGTGAACTCCAAATTGGGCTTCCTGGGGCTTCTTGTCCCTGCAGAAATGTTTGTTGTTGAGGAGCTTACATCTGATATTCTCTCATAACTCAAGCCTTTTGGATCCATCATGTCTTCCTTCTGAAACAAAATATATATGCATATCTATTATATGATATGCCTATAAATACACTTAAAACAAAACACCATGCAGAAGAAGCCTAACAAGTGTGTGTGTGAACTGTGGGTGAGAGTGGGAATCAACATTTGACTCACTGAGGGAATATTTATCAAGGAAAAAAGAGACTTTGAATAGTACACTAGAAAGCCTGCACAACTGTGCATTATTCTCTCCATAGCTAGCTAGCTAACATCTCCAATTGTGTTATATATATATATATATATATATGTATATGCCAATCTACAAAGAATAACAAACAAGCTTTTACATATCACAAGAACTCTTTTTCACCTGGGACATGTGAGAATGACAGAAATAGCCCTTCAAGTTTTTAAGGGAACCAGCTTTTGAAAAGTCTTTCCCTTTTCTCCCTCTCCCTACTCTTTGTAATGTGCATGAATTTATGGAGAAAGATGGAAATAAAATAACCTTCATTTTCTTCAGTTATTCCCATGATATATATATATGTATGTATGTATGTATGTATGTATGTTTTGGAAATAAATGAATTTAAATAGTAACTAGATGAATAAATTGGTACCTCCTGATCATCAAGAGATGGTATATTTGCAGGTGCAGAAGAATCCTTTGTGTTTGCATGCAACCAAGCTTCTCTGCTACAAACAAACAGATTGAGAGAATATTTTCTATCAGTGGAAGCCATGCATGCAGATGAAAAAGCAAACTGGGAAAAGATTCAAAGAAAGCAATCTTTACGACTCTCTTGTTTATAGAGAACTAGCTAGCTTAGCTACTCTCTCTCTCTCTCTCTCTCTCTCTCTCTCTCTCTGCTCGCACTTTAGTCTTTAAATTTTGTGCTGATTGAAATAAAGCAGAATGCCCATGTGAGAGCCATTTGTTAAACACAAGAAAGAATGAGCATATAGCCAGCAATTCACAGACTACAAGGAAGTTCCAAAGATTTATTTCTACTAATTAAAGGGTCCATCATTTCATAATGGGTTTTTGGTTTATCTTTGAGACTAAGTTTTCCAACTGGGTAGGCCCCATGCAATAGGAGCCCCACAAAATCCAAAGGAAAGAGATATCTCCATCTTTGAGGTGGATTTTGTCAAAAATTTCTTTTTTACTTGCTTTTCACCACCTGCCCACTTGATGAAACAGCTTATAATTACCCCATCATCATCATTTCTAGATTTATTCTTTCTGTGATTTCTTGCATGCAAAAGTAAAAAAATATGAGGGCCTCATGGGCCATGCATGTAAATGTAATGTCTTCAAAATCACACTTAACCCAACCTAGACAAACTCATTTAATCAGACAAACATGCTCAAATTTACCACAAGAACATTCCAATTCTCAATCAGTACCATATAATATGTATGATTAGCTATAAAAGAACAAAGCTTAGACAAGACAACAAAAATAAGTCAAATTATTGCATGATGAACTGGCATTTTTCTTAAAGTTTTCATCCCCCTCTCCCCTTCCTTTTGTCTCTTTTGTATTATTCCAAGAGACTAATTAAGATTAATTAAGCAGCAGGTTAATTAGTGTTTACCTTGAAGAGTTGCTCCAGAGGCCATAGTATTCTTTATTATCTTGAACCTGAGGAATGGATCTTGATCCCTGCTGCTGAGCTGGTGAGAGCTGATCACAAGACCTTCTTGGGTTCTGAAGGTCAAGCATTATGTCTTCAGTGGTGTCCCCAGATGAAGCATTTTCGTACACATCAGATTGTCCTGTACAATAAAATATACTAAAATTTTATTAATAAACAAATTAACCCCTAACCATAATGCTTTGTTGCACATTTTTCATCTCTAACTAGGATTTCAAATAAATCAGAAATTTAAAAAAACTGGAAAAAAAAAAGTGGAGGGCGTTATTATATTAACCTGAAGAGGGCGCTGCTTTATCGGTGGTTTTCACCGTCCGATACATCTGCACACATTAACATTTTGATGCATATATTAGAACGGATAATAGAGCATTAGCATTACACTAATAATTTGACCAGTTAAACACAGAGAGAGAGAGAGAGAGAGAGAGAGAGAGAGAGAGAGAGTGAAGATTACAAAAAATTTGCAGTTTGTTTTTGTTATAGACATGTCTGAAAACACAGTGCAAGTACACAGAGAGAGACATTTGTATTGTATTATTCTTGTATTCAATGCGTGCAAGTTTGCATAGGGATGTGAGCATGGATGCATCATGCCATGCATATATAGTGCATACATAACCATGGTTGGGGTTAGAGATAATGAAGGTAACCATGGTTAGAATTGAACCCATAATCTGATGAAGATATCATTGAGAAATGATGATGTTTGTGTACTTGTTTAATATTATATATAGATAGATGGAGTGTTTAAAGCTTGTCTGGGATCGGCTTGGCTATAGCTACGACGACTTATTTTGAATTCCTTGGGCTTTGTCTTACTCGATTTCTGAAATCGATGCATCTCACTGCTCTCTCTCTCTTTCTCTCTATAGCTAGATAGTAGGGGGAGAGAGAGAGCATTGATTTTTTCTTTAACTTGGGGTGGGTCATTCCTCCAAGCAAAAAGCTGTTCATTATGAGCTTGCAGAAGCAGAAGCAGAACCATCAGATCTATCTATCTATCGCAAGTAGAAAAACAAGCTACTTGCTAAGGATTTCTGCGTCTCATCTGCAGCAAAACAACACCATTGGAATTTGGAACATATAAATATTTATATATAATAAAAACCTACATAGCTCCTTCCTCGTGTACAAATATTAGCTAAAGCAGGCTGTAAAAATTGCAAATTTCGTACTTCATCTTTACTTAAGCTCCATCAGTAAATATTAGTGCCTCAACTTCAACACCCAAATTAATTAAGATGAAAAGAAAAGATGGAGATATTGCAGGAAAGCTAAACAAACATGCATGCTAGGCTAGCTGATTCTCAGAGAGAAGAGAATGACAAAAACATAGCTACAAGAAGAACACACATCTAATAACTTAAAGAAAAATACTATTAGCTCACCTGTAAATGAGATTTGACATGTGCCAAGGTGAGATCTTTGACATCCATAAGCTCAAGAACTGACTTTGGTGTAGCCCCTAATGTGTATAAAACCCACAACATTATTATTAATTAAACAGAAAAAATAAGAAAAGGCATTAACAGGAGAATAGATGAGAATAAGTCAACTTATTTTCCATTTTCTTTGTTTTTTTTCCATAAAGAAAGGATAATTAAACAAGAAAACGAAAACAAGTGAGAGGAGTGAGAGAGTAGAGCTTGTTCTTACTTTCATGGCCACCCAAAAGCTCAACGGCGTGAACAAAGCGAGCGTGAAGAGTGGTAGTCCAGCGCATCCGAGGGGCTCTCATGCTGCGCTTCGCCGGAAAGCGGGACAAGAACCTGGATCGGAGAAGACCCCCTTGAGCCTGAAATAGTGGGCTTGAAGAGCTTGTAATTGTGGAGGTGGAAGTACAGGAATTACTGTCTAAAGGCTTTTGGGAAGAAAATGGGAACAAATTAGGGGGAGGGTTTTGGTACACTGGAATTCCCCTAATGGGCCTCAAGAACCCAAGATGATCTGATTGTGATTGTGATTGCAATTGTAATTGTTGGTCATGAACATTTAATAGTGGGTGATGATTTACTTGGGGGACTGAGAACTGGTTTTGCTCAAAACCCTGGAAAACATTACCATTTTGGTTGAGGTGGTGGATTATATGGTTAGAGCTAATATTGGACTGATGATGCTGGTGGTGGTGATGATGGAGACCATGAGCATAAACCCTTGGATTTGAGAGCTCGAGCTCGAAACCGGTATCGGGTTTTGCTATTGAGGAGGAGAAGGAGGTTCTGGAGTCCAAGGCTCTCCTCCAGAACCCCAAATCCACCTCCTCTTGCTCTTCTCTACTACTTCTCCTCCAACTACTTGATGATGTGGGTTTGCTGTTTGGAGGGCTAATTTGAAGAGATAAGTCTGGCTGTGCAGGGAACAGCTCCATGATCTTCCTCTCTGCTTGCTCTTTCCTTATATATATATATATATTCCCCTCTACCTTGTTTATATTGTAAGAACTTTTCTTCTTCCCTTGTGCTTGTGCTTGTGATGGAGGAGCTTCCCAAGTGTGTTTTATTTGTATGTGAGCTTCCCTGGTGATCTGAAGAGGGGATGAAGGTTATGGATTTTCAGGTGTTGGAGATTAATTTCTGGGTATTTTGTGCAGATGGATTTTGATCAATTTGTGGGAGTAGTTGCAGAGAGATTTCAGATTGAGATGAGAGAGAGAAACAAAGAGGAGAGAAGAAATGACAAGGTATGAAGTGAATGGTTGTTTCTTTTGTGTGAAGTATATGTGAGAAAATGACACTTGAGAGAGAAAGAGAGAGAGAGAGAGAGCAGAGAAGGTGTGTTTTTTCTTTTGTGGACGTGGGGGTAGGATACTAGGGTGAGAAAGTAAGATAAAGAGAAGAGATAGAAAAATAGTAAATAAAGTTCGAGACATTTTTTCTTTCTAATCACTTGATTCCTTCTAATTACACCCTCTCTTTTCTTTTCTTTTTTCTTTTTCTTTTTGAACAGCAGGTACTAATATTTAATTTGCAAAATTAATTTTTACACAGATTTGTGGTATTTTATATAATTATATACAAAAAGTACAATTATATGCCTTTTCTTTAGAGGAAAAAGGAACAAAAGGAAACCCAAAAATTTGAGTGTAAATGAACTTTAACGTGTGCATATGCCCCTCACCAACTCATCCTTTGTAACCTTTTCTAACCCACACACGCAACGCAACACACAGAAGAGTCTTTGAACAGAACCCTTTGGTTTTGTGCTCCTTTTTACAAACCCTAAATTGAACACTTCGGTCGAAGAACATTTTCTTGATTGAATTGAACACACACACACACACATGATTGAACACTAATTTCCACATCCTAGGGTTTAGTTAATCGTCTCCAATTCCACCCGGCTCATGATGTAACTTTAATTTCCACTAACGGTATGTTCTTCTTTTAGAGTTAAACCCATCATTTCTATTTAATTTTGCTTTTAATTAAATCAAATCTGGAGATTTTAAAAAAATTTAATTCAAAGGTACATGATTTGTGGCAGTTAGTTGTAAGGACGGTCCTCCCTTATACGTGAGGGACAGTGGGGCAAGTCAAATTTACCGCTCCATCTTTAGAAGGTGGAGAGAGAAACGGGAAGGGGTAGTTATGTCTTTTCAAATCATCCAAAGTACTCTCTTGCGCCCTGGTCACCAACCACGTGTACCACAGACAATGTTAGGGCCGGGATTAAAAAAGAACAATGGTCAATTTCTAGACAGACCAAATTTTACCCACGCACCTTGTGTTATTGCCTGGTGACATTCTGTGACACCATAACAGCAGGGCATGTCTGGCGTACAAAGTTTACCAATGTGCCAACAATTCTCTTTTTTTTTTTTTTTTTTGGAAAACGAAAAAGAAAAATAGAGACAAAATTTTAGGACTTGGATTTCAATTTGAGAGCTGATCAATCTCAGAAGAAATATTACTATCAATTGAATGAAAGTCCTGATTTAAAATGTTAAATAACTTTGTAGTGTTAACTATTGCATGTGCGGTCGTCAGACCTGTCACTTGAATAACTTGTTCTGATACCATGTTAGAATATGAGTACTTAATCCAAAATCAATTAAAAATAGGTGAGAAGGTCCAAAAAAAATTAAGGATTCAAGTACAACTTCTATTTTTCATGTGGATACTCTCAACATCACCCAATTTTTTAGGGGGCAAAATTTAGCTTTAATTGATTATATTTCTAGCCACATGTTGACATTTGACATTGAACATTGCAATTGGTATTCATGGAGGTGGGTTAATTGTTTGGTAGCGTTTTGTTTTTAATTTAAAAAATATATATTTTAGTACAAGCTATTGTTTTTAATTTTTTGTTTCCTTTAAATTAAATAAAAAAGAAAGGCGACATAAAAAAGATAAAGTGTTCATACCGTATTTGACCGAGCCTCTTTGGCAAGGATATCACAGGAGAATGGCACCTAACCGAAGGCCTCTCTAGCTTAACCTAGCCACCGGGATAGACGCTAGTCATCGTGAAAGGGGATTAGCCCTTGATAAGCCCCCTCTTTACCAAACCGGATAAACAAAGGCACTTGTCGTGCCGCTTAAGCTCTTGGACACGTGACAGCCTCTCATGTGACGCAGTCCCACGTCGAAATAATAACCCAAAGTACCTCCCACTTTTCCTCTATAAATAGGGCACTCGCACCAATGCACCATGTAATAGTAAACAAAGTAAGGGGAAAGATAATTCATAAAAATATGTAAATTTGTTTTGAGTTCTATTTCATAAACAATTCTTTGGACTAATTTCATTTAGGTCAAAAATATTTTCAATATTATTAATCACTTAAATTATTGTTTTTCATTTAGTTTTGATTAGGCCAAAGTTAAAAAGTCAAAATTTGGTTGACTTCTGATCTAAAATTAATAAAACATATATGATTATTGATTAGACTTAGAAAAGAAACTATGATAATGGCATTTCAAAATTTAAAATAATAATAATAATTTACATAAATTAAATTTCCTATATATTGTTTCTTTAATTATAAAATTTTAAAAAAATCAAGAAGATGGGTGATAGTATACTAAACTTACACACAGTTGTTAAAAAATTACAATAATAGGAAGAAGGAAAAAAAATATAAAAAAATATAGTAAAATTACTAGCACTCTATTCTTGGACAAAAAGTGGCTAGTTGTTGCACAAAAGGTTGAAAGCTTATTAACAAAGACACATAATTCAGTTGCTTGTAAGAAACAAAGGTATAATATTTTATTTTATTTTTTCTCTCTTTTCTTTTTTCCCCTTTTGATGAAAAAAGTAGAATCAATTATCTTGGGCATATTGAAAGATGATGCAAAGCTTTTAATACCTTTAACCACTGCCTATAAACATCGGTATGTGTTGCCTTTTCTTATATGCAACTTTGGTTTTGGTTAAGTCACCCATCCATGGCTCTGGCTCTGCTTCTGGGCACACAAATTAGGGTCCCCACCCTTTTCATTAAAACCCTCTTTAATTTTTTTTTATTTTTATTCGGCTAGTACCTCTTCTTTCACTAACAGACTGTCAAACTCTCAACCAACCAACACCTTCACGAGCCAATGACCCATAAAGCCCAATAAGGACTTGGGGGTCCATAGAGTATTAATTATAAATTTATAATACTGAGAAAAGAAAAAAGGAAAAAAGAAAGAAAAAGAAAAGTACGATATTCAAAATTTTTTATTTTTTATTTTTTATAGTAGGAGATAAATTGAAACCATTTTGGTGTTATTAAAACACGAAATATGCAAACGTTTGTAGCTCAAATGGTTACTATTACACCCACCTGACATTCTGTGTTTAAATCCTCATCCTCTAATATCGTGTGTATTTAAAAAACCAAAACAAAATAAAATGATTTTGGTTCTTGTACTATAGTTGGGCTGACGTAAATCATCCCAACCCATTGCTTGTTGGGTTGGCTTGCAAGGGCTAGGTTTTCCTATCCCCAAGTCCTAGGGCTGGTGTTTGGTTGACACCTTGCCTGTAATTTTGTGTGCCCTAGAAAGTTGAGTTCATGTATGAACTCAAGGTTGTTCATGAGAGAGACCACAAAACCCTACCTTGAGATCAACAACAACTAAAATGTTGTTGAATCCATTTTCAAAAAATATATATTTTGAATTGTTTAAATCTGAAATAGTTTAGGAATTAATCTTTCGAATTTCTCAACTTTCCAAGTCAAATGCGTCCAAGCTAGAAGTGGTAGCATGCACTGGCAATATTGCATAGAAGAAGAATTTGTTTTTCCTAGGGTTCCTGACAGACAGTATTAATTAAACACATAATAAATTGTTAATTGGTATATTAATTAATTTATAATCCAAAATTACGAACATTTTTGCGGCGACCAACACGGAACAGCCTAGAAGACTGACAATTTGTTCTCTCCTCTGTCGGAAATCGATGAACCTTCATGATTATATCATTAATTAAGACGCATGGGGGGATTATTATTTATTATTAGTTTAATTAATCAATTAATTAATTAAGCATTTGGATTTTGGATCGATCAATGTCAACCATTCCTCGGAAATTGAGATTAGGGTTTTGAAACGTACATGTTTTTATGGAATTTATTTATTTATTAGGTAGATTTGTATTGTGTGGAAGCATCTATAACAATACCAAGAATTTTCACACACCCTTTTACTAGTCTTTGTTTCAGGTTTCCCAGACTTTTGGCCATATCAAAGAGGTCAAGGACGAATCTTACATTAATACCTTCTCATTACAACCAATTATTTTATCTTTACTTCTTTAATTATTACTTTATAGATATATAGTTCATCGTGGACAGTGTTCTCTTTCCTCAATATTGTAGTAATTAAAAAAAAATATATTAAAATTTCATTACCTTTTAATGAGGAGATCAGTCAGACGACCTTGAGCACACGTGAAGCTCAGCAATGCAAATATTATGTGCAGTGTTTTTTTTATATAAATAAGTGTACGTGAATAAAAGAGGAGTGAGAACATACAATTTTCAACAAAGGGAGTGTAAATGGACAAAAGAAGAGTGGAAAAATCATCTCCCTTTTTTAATTAGTTGATGATGATCTCAGTTTTGAACTCTTTTTCTTTTCCCTTCTCTATCTGAGGATTATTGTGAGATCAACTTCATATTTTTTGTGGCTCATGTTGCACATAAGATTTTGTGTTTGATTCGCTTTCTCTTATTATATCACCTAGAGCATGTTTCCTTATTAGAAATGAGGGAAGTCATGAATCAAGAAATCTAGGAATATGGGAATTCCTAAGGAATCATAACTGGACCAATTACTCCCCTAGTTGATAATCTAATTCATGGTTTTGAGAGTATTAAATTATGGATTTTAACGCGGAATTTATATAAATTTTAATTATGATGTATTAATAAATGCATGAAAAATCAAGAATAAAAAATATCAATAGTAGAGGACATGCTATTCTATCAACCAAAACGTATACACAAATTCTGTTAGAATTCGAAATAGTGCACAAAACACCCCAAAAAATGACTTCTTTTCAACGAGGAGGATGTTAGTATAAGTATAGTGAATTAGTTATTTAGGACCATGCTACATGGAAGGAATGCTGCCTTGATTGTTGCAATCTCTCTCTTCAGTGAGTTAATTGACATTAAGCAATTTGTAAAGGAACTTGATGGTATGTGTATGTAAGACTTTCTGCACACAAGAATAAACTCTTTGTATACAAAAATAAACTTGGAGGCATTGGGGTTTGGCTTGTAATCATTGATTCTCCTTTTCTTTCTGAGTCTTAATATTCATGGTCAAAAGCTAGCACAAAAACTTTCAAACGAAAAAAAGAAACGTTAGACTATAGTTAATTACGTGAATCTAGCTACTAAAAGCTTCACATATATATAAAAGCCTAAAAGGAAGATCGATGTCTTAAGACCAGTAAAGCTAAAGACCAAATAGTTAACTTTTTTTTGGGTATTATAGGCCATTCTTGACTTCTATTCATAAGTGCTTTTGTTAGAAGCGCTTTTATTAGAAGAATGTTGTAGTTTTTATTAAAAATTCTTGGAGTGCTTCCTAAACAAGCACCTAGCTCCGTAAAAAGATTTTATGAACTATAAGCACTTCAAAATTATTCTATCAAATGCAATCAGAAGCGGATTTAATTGTCATAAAGTGCTTTTAGCCCTTTTAAAATACCCCCAAACAACCCGTAGCGTGAAAATTAACATATTTTGGGCACCTATTTATAGGTTTAGTCCTTGGACTAGGTCCCAAATTCAAGAATGCAATCCGAATGCGCTTGCATAAAACAGTAAAAGCCTATGTCTACAGAGGCCTAACACAAAAAATGACGACCCAAAATCTCCAAAATCTCTTATGTTAGATAAGATCTTTCGAAGGCCTAACAACATGGCATATATTTGTTGATGTAGATGTAAATCAATGGAGACTAATGCAGCGGAATCAACAAATTTTCGTGATTTTATAGATTGTGCTATCGATTCTATCATTTGTCACGACTTTTCAATAATATCATATCTATAATCTTTGACAATTTTCGATGCCCTAACACAACAAAATATTAGTCCTCCTTCATTAATTAGTACACATTTTTGAAGTCATAATTTCAATCCCATTTTTTTATACTGACAATTTGTCGGTGCTTCTGAATGTTTTGATAATGGATTTATTTATTTATTTTTAAAATCAATAATATGTAAGACCTTGGCTCCAACCAAACAAAAGCTCCCCAAAATATATGAAAAGTCGAATTTAAGAAATTGTATATATGAAAAGCAAAAGGACATCCTGGATCCACAAATTTGACTTGGGGAGAGTTGAGAGATCACGTGTTAACAATAATTGTGCCAGAATGTGAATTGATTGTGATGTATGTGACTTTCCAATCAAATGATTGATTTAATTATGGACAATTACCTCACTCCAATACATTGCTTTCTCGCAAGTCTCAACCATATGTTTTTTCTTTTCTTCTTGGGGTAAAATTTTCAACTATATGTTTTTGTGTATTTTCTAGTTCGGGTAAATCTTATCATTCTTTAACTAATCTGCATAAAGCCTACTATGGTTACCATGAAGAGGGAAATATTTTTTTTTATCATCAATTTAACTCAAAGTATATATTTATTACATTTCTCAACACTTGACACGTGTTTATAAATATAAATTAACTTACTATTACGCGATAAGTATTTGTTTGTACCGGGGTTTGGGCCTCATTTATAACACATGTAAACATATAAAGGTGAGCACGTCTTTGTGTGATTGCTATGGGTTTCGTGGAGGTTTGGGTTCTCATATTCTTGCGTGTGATTTTTGTTTTAAGGCCTCTCCCATTTTTGGCACAATAATTAATCTTGAAAAGTACATTAAATAAATAATTTTTTTTTGACAAAGAAAGATGAATTATTAGAATGTGAGCATTCGCTTTAAAATCAATTGACAATGAGTGAAGATATCTAAGATTATTTAAACTACTAACGCAAGACTTTTCCACTTTCAATGTAGGATAACAATCTCAACACACCGCCTCACATGTGTGGTCACTCAAAACTAACACCACAACATTGGCTCAATGTTGGGCCCAAAACATAAATAGTTTTGCTATGATACAATGTTATAGTGTGAGCATTTAATCTACAATCAACTGGCAATCACCGAAGAAGTCCAAGATTGTCAACGATCCTGTTCTTAATGATCAAATGTCAACAACAGATTCTTCTCCTTGTTTTTACCTAAACTAGATTCACTGTATGCATATAAATATGTACTCTGTACACATTGAAATATACAAGGAAACACGTTTTCTACAAAGATCAATTGAACTAATAATGCAAAGATGACGTGAAAGCACTCTGAACATAACAAAAATTGCATATTGCATTAGGTTTCAATATAAGTAAATGTTTACTGCACCATTACAAGTAAAAAAAAGCATAATCAATCAATTGCATTGCCGAGGGGCCTTTTGACGAATGCATGGCCTTTTGAGTGGTGCATATATGCACACGCGAGACTAATACTCATTCTCTCACATGTGGGGTCACTCAAGCCTAACATGTGGACGACATTAGGTGATTATTGAGCATAAAACGTGAATAGTTTGCTATGATACAATGTTATCATGTGAGAATTTAACCTAAAACTAATTGGTAATCACCGAAGAAGTCCAAGATCCATTAAACTAGGTATACTTATCCAAATGGTCCTCAAATTTATACCCTAGTTGCATTTTGGTCTCTAAACTAAATTATTCACTCAAATAGTCCATCAACTCTCTATTATTCGGCAAATTGGTCCATTGTTACATTATGTCAATATTGCCGTTAAATATGAGGACAAATTGGTCCTTTTGTACATTAAAAATAAATAAATATTGAAAAATGAAATAAAAAGCTTTTAATCTCTCTCTCTCTCTCTCTCTCTGTGTGTGCAGGGTGGGTTGCGATATGGAACAAACGATACATATACATACAGTTGGTTTTAGTGGGACAAACATGATCAATGAGTCAGATTTCTATGCACTTCAAGTATTTTATGGAGAGGTTGATTTGATGGAGGTTGCTGTGGTGTTGAAACTAGTCAAATCTCTATAAGATTGCTAATTTAGGCAAAAGGGTAAATAATGAGTGTACCTTAAAAAGCATCTCTGTCTCTTAAACATCTCCGTTAACGGGTCTTGATGTTGACTTGAAGTGTTTGTGGTTTTGTGGGTGCAGGAGAGGGTTGGCTAAATGGGTTTTGCATCTAGAGGGGTGAGAAGAAATACGGGAAGTAAAGGGGAGGAGGGGTCTGTTGCCAAGGGGGTCGAATGGGATAGAGAGAGAGAGACAGGGGGAGGAGTTTGTGGGGGAATGGGGGAGAAGAAATCAGAGAACTCCTTATCAATTGCGATTCATTTCAATATGAACTGAACAACAATTAAACAGATTCAATTGACTAGAATAATAAAAAAAAGTACGGAACAACTCTAGGTTTGGGTCTGAGGATTTTTTTTATAAAAAATTTTGTATTAATTTTAATCCTATTTTTATATTTTTAATTACGAAAAGTCATATTTACCCTAAAATTTAGTTAAATCTGACAGAAAATTAGAAGGTGCGACCAATTTGCAGAATAATAAAGAGTTGATATATCATTTGAGAGAATAATTTAATTGAGGGACCAAAATGCAACTCGGGTATAAATTTGAGGACCATTTGAGTATAACCCATTAAACTAATAATGCAAGGATTCCATTTTTGACGTGAAAGCACTCTAGCTAACATGAACATTAGGTTTGAATATAAGTAAATGTTTGTAATGCACCATTACAAAGTAAAAAAAAGAAACATATAGTTAATCAATTGCATTGCCAATGTGCCTATTGATCTTTTGAGTGGTGCATAGATATACATATATGCACACGCAAGTTGTTCTTCCTTTATCAATATAGCTGTTAGTGTCAAAGCAAATATTTGTTGAAGTAGGCTGAGGTATTTTATATATTAAATTATTATCCATAGGCTTTTAGGTAGTACTTGATTGGGACATAAAGTTTGTTTGTACCAAACATGAGAAAGCCATCTTGCACCATCAGATGATTCACCTTCATTACCCTCACAAATTAAACCTTCTGTCTTCATTGTTCCATCGATCTCAAACTCTCAAGCTCGTTTGTCCTTGTTTATCCAAGTGCTTTTCAGAAAGCATGTTCTTCAGAAAGTGTTTTTATGACCCATAAATACTTTTAAATTTTTTGGCCAAACATTGTCAAAAACACACATTTAACACTCCCAAACATGCCGTTGTTTTCGTATAAACTTTAATTTTCTTTTTTAAGTTTTCAAGTTACATGTTATTACGTGGATGGTATGCATATGGGAAATATAGACATAATATGGGAAATATTTTCTTCAACTTGATGATCTTTTCAACACTATTAAAGCATCAGCATATGTTTTCCACTTTTTTGAAAAGATGACACAAGCGATTTCTTGACAAATGGACTAAAACAAATACGTTTATATCAAGCTTTTTGCCAGCATGATTGCAACAGTTGTACATATTTATTTCAGTAGAAGGGAATCTGGTGAAGGAGATGGTCTTTACTGCATATGATTGAATATTTGTAGCTCTCAGCATCTCTCTCCAGGATTATGTCTCTATCTCTTTTCCGCTAATACAGGTTTGAATTTGGTGGCCACAATATATATATATATATATATATATCTTTAATTCCACCAATTACAGGAAAAAACATGTCAATTCAAGCCCAGAAAAAATTAATAAAATAAAATAAAAAGATTCTCTTCTTTCAAGTTATATCTAGGCAATCTGATAGAGAAATCTCCATCAACAAAAGATGTCTCTCAGCATTGTTTCGACAAAGTAGCAACATTCTTGAACATATTCTGGGATTAAAATCTAAAGTGTATGTAGTGGAAGACTTGGATAATATTCCATTTATTTTATGGACCTAATTGAAAAAGGATAGGCTGGCAGGTGGTTTCGCCTAATTTGAAACAAATATGCTTAATTAGGAAAATAAGCACATATCTATCTACAAGAATGAATATCTCCATTCAAGCCCACATAATTGGAAGACTTAAAGTAGCAATTGCCTGTTTTCCTGTATGTGTCCCAGCTACCTAGCTATAGCCTATAGCTAGCCTATAGGGTTAATATGGGAAATATCATCCTGTTTTTTTATAGTCGACCTAATGCAAAATAACAAAAAGAGGAAACATTCTGAATCTTTTCCAACGACTTAGAGCAAAGGGAAAATTAGATAAGTGCCCTACATATCTAGACAGACTGGTGAGTGAAAGGCATATCTAAGATTTTGAAAAGAACCCATTCACCTATTTTTGCTTTAATTGTTCTACATGTTCTATATTTTCTTGTTTCACTTTCCACCATTCCACACGCATATTCTCTTCAAATAAAGTTGAAAATTATTTATAGGGGAGAAATGGTCCCACAAAACTTTTGAGCATCCAATAATCAAACTTGAATATGGTGCCTTTGTCAAGGTGGTCAATGTACATATTCCAAAACAATGGAGGTTTCCCACCTAATAGGAGCACTCATCAATTAATGTATTTGGTATATATCAGCTCAACCGAATTTATTTAGTTATTAGGAGCCTTCCTTCCTATTAAAAAAAAAAAAAAACAAAGCCCACATGAGAAATAGGGTCCAGTCCAGTAAAAAAGGGCATTGACTTGTAGATTAAATGTCTCAGGTTCGAACTCCCATGACATCTTGGTTGTTTGTCTATGAGAAACCCCCTTCCTATAATTTAGATTATCGCTTGTACTAAAAAAAAATTCATTTTAGCTATGAGTGTCCTTCTCTACATTTTGTCTTGCACATTAATAAAATTTTAATTACCTTTTATTCTTGTAATGAGAGCTCAGTAAGACGTGTTAATCTAGATAGTTATATAACCTAATACACATATCTGCAATGGCAGATCTAAGAATTTTCTTTCTTAGGGGCAAGAAAACATTACTAGTAATAGTGAAGATAAATCGACTCTTAATGTTTAAAAAAAAAAAAAAAATACCTCATATAAATATATCCACGCACCCATCAATAACACAAAATCTACACCTTCTACCTAATTCCTCTATTGCATGACATAAAGAGAATAATGAGAAGAGTGAATGCAGAGAACTAAAAGAATAACATAAGTAGAGGGTTAGAGGTTGCCCCTCCTACCTTGCCTTAGTCTTCTTTCAGTTTGCCTCCATCCAACAAAAAATTTCATGGAAACTTGGCACATTTGATAGGTAAACAACATTATTGAGTGAAGGCAGCCTTCACACACACACACACACACACACACTCTCTCTCTCTCTCTCTCTCTCTCTCTCTCTCTCACCGCCCTCTTCCCTCATGTTTCTCTCTCTCTCTCTCTCTCTCTCTCTCTCTCTCTCTCTCTCTCTATTTTGGACACCTAGAGTACCATGATGCAATAGGATATCGAATCCCAATTCATATAAAAGTAGGAACCCTAGCTCTTGTACGAAACACTTGTACTAGGCAGCTAGTTGGATGGTGTTTGAGCTCTGGATCCTTATCGAAACCTAGATAACTTCTAAGATGATTAGAAGACCACTTTAGTTGGTTGAGTTCAATTCTAAGTCTTACATTCTCCGACTTGGTCAAATAATCATCAAGGTTTTGACATTGATCTCTTTATGGCCATGCACTACTACAAAAATCGCAATAGACGATGAGAATATACCGTCATGTAGATGGTTTTTAAACCGTCATGAAATCAATTGCCATCTTTTGATGCATAAAACCACAACGGTAAATTACTGACGTTGTTACAACACACTACGTCATCTCTAAACAAAAACCGACGTCTACTTAATATAAAAATAGCAAAAAGGCCAACTTCGACAAGCTTAGATGACACTTTTAGAAACCTTGCGCCTTCTAAAACAAATAACATGTCACAACTTACCCATGTACCGATGTAATACAGAGTAACCACGACCCTAAATATTAACTTCCCATCATGTAGAATATCTTCCACGATGGTACGTTAAAATAAATCGTCGTGGTTGATAAATATTCCACGACGCGTATGATCCATACCAATGTGCAAAAAAGTAGTAACATCTGTAAATGTGGAAAGAAAGTAGTTATTACTACATACGACAACCCTATTGTTTTATAACCGACGTCTAATTAATATAAAAATAGCAAAAAAGGCAACTTGGGCTTGGTGGTCTCTTGCTTATCAGACCCTTCAAAGAATTAATCACATGAACTGTTGCACCACTATCTATCCACCATGTATAAGTTGTGACTTCAATAGCATTAGATTCAAATAAAGCACAAATATGATCACTATTACCTTTTCCCTTTCTCTTTTCCAACCATCGTTCATACCGTATGCAGCCCAAATTTCTTGCAAAAGAAGGACTTAAGTCCAATAGGTTTTCCTTCCTTTGCATCCTCATTGTTCTTTGCTTTGCGTACTTTTGTATTGCCTTTTGCAACACCCTTTGGTTTTCCGTTGACATATATTAACTTGGTTATGACCCTTTACCTTTTTGATATGCTGCTTTTTTTGTGCATACAAATCCCTATCATATCATTCAAGGTCCATATTTCATTTTGAGCAATATATGTGCTTTTCAGATGTCTAAAGTTACTAGGCAGAGAATTGATTTCAAAATGCACCATTATAGCCTCATCTACATTGACATTCAGTGTCCTCAACTTGTTTCCAATGTCGAGCATGTTCATAATATGCACCATGACACAACCTTCTCCATCATACTTCATATGTGTCAGTTGGCTTATCAAACTCTCAATCTTAGCTTTCTTAGATTCTTGAAAGTTTTCTCCAATTTCTTCAAGAAAAGCCTTGGCATTATCAAATGAAGGAATGATGCCTCTCACAAAAGGAGAAATTGACCTTATAATGAGAATAGCCATCCTTTTAGCCTTGTTCTATTTGGCATATCTAGCCTTGACCTCAATTGAGGCATCATCAGTTGGTTCCTAGTGTATCTTCCTTCCAAACTATCTCATAATCCAGCAATTCAAGAGCAATTTCAAATCCTCTCTCCATTTGGTATAGTTGGAGCTAGTGAGTGTTTTGATAGAGTTATGATTAACTGTAACATATATGAGAATATAAACTTTAATCTCTATCTCCATGTCTTTAATTAAACATAATCAATTTACACCTATAGGTAGAGAATTGATCATGTTCGAGTGCTAGAGCACAATGTTTTCAAAGGCGAGGCGTATAGGTGAGGCGTTTTTAGTAGTGCTATGCGAGGCGTAAGCCTTGAGGCATTGAGGCGTAAGCCTTTTGAACATTAAGTTATTTTAATAAGAAAAATTTATGAATAATACAATACGATTAAATTGTACAACTAATTCTTATTCAACTATAACAATTTTAAATATAAAATATAAGTACTAATTGTCATTCAAAACATAATAATCAATCCCAAAACATAAAATATTTATTCAACATCAAAACAAAAACATAATTCACTCATCCCACTCCTCAACACTAATATCATTCAAACTAGCATCACTGTCATATTGATCAACTGTATCAATATGAAAAGGATATTTCCCACTATCAAATGTTGAAGGATCTTTATCTATCTCATCATCTTCATCCATAAGCATAGCTCTTATGGACTTGCTTTTGACTTTCCTCTTACCTGTACATATGAACAATGAATTAAAATTATAAAATTTAGTGGTAATGAATTAAACACTAATTGTAACTTTCACTCCATGATTTCTTTTCAATACTTACTTGAGGTTTCACATTCTTTTCTCTTTTTTGAAGCTAACGAGGAAAGAAGAACATCATCGTCAAGAATAAGATCATCATCAATAATAGGATCTTGAGTTCTAGAATGAACAATAGGCTCTTGAGTCCTAACATGAATATTCCCTTGCTCTTGAGTCCTAGGATCACCAATAGGCTCCACAGAAATAGGCACTCGAGTATGTAGATCAGTTTCATAAGGTTCAGTGGGCATATTTCTGATGACATCAACATCATATAATTCTTGAGAATTAAGCCAAATAAGATCAGTTGGTAGAATTGGTTCTTCAACCTCAGCTATCCATTCATCATCGGACTCAACTTCATTCACCAATCTCTCTAAGCATTTCATTTTTCTTTCTTTTTTCAAGCAAATATTCTCTTGCTCTTGAGTCCTAGGATCACCAATAGGCTCCACAGAAATAGGCACTCGAGTATGTAGATCAGTTTCATAAGGTTCAGTGGGCATATTTCTGATGACATCAACATCATATAATTCTTGAGAATTAAGCCAAATAAGATCAGTTGGTAGAATTGGTTCTTCAACCTCAGCTATCCATTCATCATCGGACTCAATTTCATTCACCAATATTGGATCAATCTTTGACCTCCTTCTAATACTTCTCTCTCTTAGTGCCGTATTATACTTCACATATACTAGAGCATTGAGCTTTTGATGTTCAAGTCTATTTCTTTTCTTTGTATGAATCTAAAATAAAAATAAACATACAAAATTAGATTTAGAAGCATCAAAATTTGAACAATAAATTAACAAAAGAACTTTACCTGCTCAAATGTGCTCCAATTCCTCTCACACCCAGATGCACTACAAGTAAGGCTAAGGACCCGAATAGCAAACAATTAATATTTCTAATATACAAGTGTGATGCATGTATGTAAAAAAAAATAACTAGTATATTTAAAACATATTGAAAAAAAATTATACGAAACTTCAAATTATAGTTTATTACAGTCAAATTATACAAGTATGATGCATGTACGTAAAAAAAAAAAAAAGAAAAAAAAAAAAAAAGAAGACTTACTTGCAGTCGAAAGATGAAGAGAATTCTTGAAATTGATGGAGTTACAAAGCTACAACCGGTTGGAGTTAGGAAAGAAAAAGAAAGATATTAATTCTTGCCTATTACAATAAAGGTAAGGAAAAAAAAACTGAAACTTGTGGTTTTTTTTTTTTTTAAACACACTCCAAGTGAAACAACGTCGTTTCACTATAAGATTGTTTTTAAAACTATGCAACCAAAACGACATCGTTTCGTTACAAACCTAAAAAAAAAAAAATCGAGTCGTCTTCCTCGCAAGTTCATCTTCCTCAAAGAAAATTTGCAGACTTTCAATTTCTTCCGTTTCAGAAGATTCCAGATCTGGTGCGCCTTGCAACGCTTTGCTCCGCATAGCCACGCCTTCTCACGCCTTCCCAGCCATAAACGTGCAACTCGCGAAACAGCCGGACGCCTCAGGCGTTTTCCTCTCGCCTCGCGCCAACGCGAGCTCCGACACTCGCGAAGCCATACCTTTGAAAACACTGCTAGAGCATGTATTTTGCATAGATTTCTTTAACAAGAAAACTCCTACGTTTGTGGACTGGAGAAGTTCCCTTGCTAAATCCACACAGTTCACCTTCTACACCATTCCATTATAGGCGATTTCATACCAAACCACTCACATCTATGGACAGTGAGTCGTTTGATATGTCTTCACTTATAATGCAATTTGATCATAACTTTGAATGTAGAATCTTACAACAGATGAGTTGATATGGCTTACTCATCTATCATAAGAAGATCTGCAAATTTTGAACTAATAGCTTTATCATCCTTAATTTATGTCTTGATCATGTATAATCAGTAATCGATGCATATATGTGTGTTGCATAAAACTATCAGATATAAGATCATATAACTAAGACTTTGATACCACATGTTAATCTAGATAGTTATTTAACCTAATACACATACCTGGATCAGCCCATTGAATCGAAGTAGGTATAGAAGCTCTTCTCTTTGATGCCGATATTCTCTCTCTCTCTCTCTCTCTCTCTCTCTCTCTCTCGATATTATAAAACTTTTCACGTAATTATGAGTTGTTGTGTATCGGTCTAGGAGGAAGCCATTTATTTATATGCATCTCTCAAGGTGCCTTGCCCATCAAGAAAACACCTAGAGGTACCTTAATATAATAGGCTATCGAATCCCAATTCATGTAGAGGTAGGAACCCCTAGCTCTTGTACATGACTTTCTGCATTGCATGCAATGTTTTTTAATTAGTTGATGATGTTTTTTTTATAACTCTTTTTCTTTTCATTCTCCATGGATTTTTGTGGGATCAACTTCATATTTTTGTGGCTCATGTAGTTTAGAAATATTTTGCAGCTCTTGTGTTCAATTGGATGAACTAAGGAATTAGAATCGGACAAACTATTCTCCTAGTTGATAATCTAATTCATAGTTTTGATGGTATTCAACTACGGATTTTAATGTGAAATCCACATAAAATTTGATTCTAATGTGTTCATAAAAGCATGAAAAGTCAAGAATTAAAAAAAAAAATTCAATAGTCCCACTCGTCACAAGTAAACATGCCATTCTATCAACAAGAACATATCCACATAAATTCTATTAGAATTCGAAATGGTGCACAAAAACACCCAAAATGACTCCTCATGAGGAGGATGTCACCGAAATAGTGGTTGAATTAGTTATTTAGTACCATGCAACATGGAATGTTGCCTTGATAGTTGCAATCTCTCTTTTCAGTGAGTTAATTGACATTAATCTTTTTTTATATTTATTACAAGTGATTGGATGAGGGGGGTCTACACAAATATTCATTAGGTGCCTGAGACTTTTAAACCTCTATCCACGTGTATGGAGGTGGAAGAGCTCAACCAACTGAGCTATACCCCACTGACATTAAGTCTTAATTGTAAAGGAACTTGATGGTACATTCGTGCAAAACTTTTTGCACACAAGAATAAACTCATTGCATACAAAAATAAACTTGGAGACATTGGGGTTTGGCTTGTAATCATTAATTCTCTTTTTCTTTCAGAATCTTAATATCCATGGTCAAAAGCAACACAGAAACCATTAGACCCTTCATTTCAAACGAAAAAAAAAACATTAGACTATAATTACGTGAATCTAGCTACCAAAAGCTTCACACACACACACATATATATAATTACTGTCTTACGACCAATTAAAGCTTGTGACGAGGAATTCCAACGGGATTTCTCCTTGTTTGAACCATATTTGTCAATTTAGACAGTTAACCTTGGAATAGAATTATAGGCCCGTATGTCTCATACTTCAATAAAAAGCACTTCTATTCATAAGTGCTTTTGTTAGAAGTGAATCACACAAAAAACTTGAAAAATGCTTCAAATGCAAAGTTCTTCTCAGTTATGACACGTACCTTCCTCAGAAAAATTGAGGCGAATAGTAGATATTTGCTCAGCCTTGTTCCAAAAGTAAAAAATGGTGATTGGTATTAGCACAAAGGAAGCTATCCCCGACTTAACATACACAGGAAACATAACTCATTCGTGAGGCTCAGTACATTTACTCACTCACTATCTTCTTCATATTATTATTATTACATTGACCACCAAGTTGTGATTCACACTTGGTATGAGCATATGGGGCTAAATTTTTAAGGGCCATTTATGGTTGAGAAATGGAAGTCTTGGGTTGCTTGGGAGCCTTAAGACTCAAACCCATTTCTTGAGCCCAAATATGTGGGTGAGCATAAAAGAAAGAGAGAAAGTAGCCCAATACCCTAGAAGAATTAGCCCGTCACCTCAACCAAAATAGCCTAACACTTGATGAAGCTGGCCCATTCCCTTAATACAATAACCCATCACCTTAGGAAGGCCCAAATGGCCCAAGTGGCTTAGAAAATATCTAAAAATCTCCAGCACATGGTTTGAAACGAAACCACGATAGAAAACCAAGAGATGCTTGTACGCTCAGGCTGCTGGGAGACTCCAGCACATGGCCAAAGACAAACCCAACGCAAGCCATTAGAAAAATCAAGGGATACTTGAGCAAAACACCCTTCAAACCAGCGTACATGCCCATTTCTTCCCCCCCCCCCACTAAATCTAGCCATGGAAGAAGGAAGAAAAGAAGGAAAGGAGATGCCCAAAAATGGGAGTCCCCCATTGAAACAGCTGCAGGAAAAGCCTAGAGCTCCAAAAACCTTGTTTTTGTGCGATTGGGCAGAGAGAATTTCACCAAATAGGATGACCTAAAGGAAGAGAAGAGAAATGAGAGGAAAGACTTGGCCAAATTGGATAGAAACCATTAGGGTTTCTTGGAAAGAAAGAGCTTCCAGTGCCTATAAAAAGAGGTATTTCCTATCCATCATCTCAACCCACATCTAAAGAGCAAGTTTTATCTCTCATCCCTGAAACTCTGCAATTTCGAGCACAATTCCTCTATTTTCTCCTATCTTCTCTTCTGGTAAGTTATTTCAGACCTTGACAGAGCCTTTGTCAAGCTGCTGAAAAATTACCCAAAACACCCACTATTTCACCCCTGGCCACAACCACATCCAGAGAGCAAGCTTCCCCTTTCATCTTCAAAACTTAGCAATTTCATGCTCTGTTCATCATTCTCCCCCCATTTTTCTCTCCTGGCAGACTGTTCCAGTACTTGACAGCACTTTTGTTGAGCTGCTAGAAAATCACTTAAGCCACCCATTGCCCTCTCATTGTCTCTCCCTCTTCTCAGCCACACCCTCTTAGAATCCCTTCCCCTTGCCTTAAAACCTCTGTTTCTCATAGGAAATCATAGCTCTCTCTCTCTCTCTCTCTCTCTCTCTCTCTCTCTCTCTCTCTTTCTCTCTCTCTCTCTTTTTCATGCTAAACTCCCATGCCACAAGCTTCTCATGTCAAGCCAAGAATTTATCTGTAAGCGACTGTTAGTTTTGCTGGTGAAGGTAACCAAGGTGTTTAAGGCTCAGCTACCCTTTCAAAGCATTCTTGGGGTCTGATTCTTGAACTCAGACTTAAGGGGCAATTTCACCCATTTGGCTCTTTATGGCAGCCCAACCCCATCAGTAGCTGCCAAAACCAAAAAGCCCCTACAGTAACCAACCGAGGTAAATACTAATGTTAATTTGTAAATGTGTCACCTAATGGGCCAGCCCTAACCCTAGCACTAAAACCCTAACCTTCTTGGGCTTTCGTAAATTAAAGTATCTTGGGCCTAAAAACTTAGAATAAGCTTAAGTAAACCATTATACTCAGCCTTATTCACAAATGTATCATAATCTATATATATAAAGCAAAAGGCAGATAATGGTGAAACATTCAAAATACTAGAAAATGCCCTTAGTTAATCCAAGCATTAAGAATTAAAATTATTAATTAAATGAGGATAATATGGAAAATTCATACTTTTTCATATTAAAAAAATTTAAAATTAAAAGAAAAATCAGATAATGAATCCTATTTTTATGGAACACAACTACCTATTATCTTTTTTAATTTTAAAATAAATTTAAATTTTTTTAAAAAAGGGCCTCTCGCAGGTGCGAAAACCTGTGCATAAAGGCTAGTATAACATAAATTATAAGGAGGAAATTGAATTAAACATGTCTGTTCGCTACTTTCTACACTAGGTGGTTCAATAAATGCCTGAGCCAAGTTTTTTTTTTTTTTTTTTTTTTTTGGTCTGAATAAGAACTTCATTAATAAAACGCCAAAACAGCGCCAACAAAACACAACAAACAAGACAGAGGCTAAACTAAGCTTCAAACAGAGAGCTGAGACAAATAGCCTAAGTCATAAAAGAGCAAATCTAAAGCAACAATAATTTATGAAAACCTCCCTGGAGGATGTTTGTGCCTAATAAAACACGGTCATGAACTGATTGAAGGGACTTCCCTTCGGCCCTGGCGCCTAGCGGTTCGTCAAGCATTTCGCCCTCCTAAGAGCAAAAGAAAAGCTGCAAAGGGAGAATCCCCTCGGCCTCGCGACCGCAGTTTTGAAGACCGAGGCTGAAGGCCGCAAAAGACACGGTCTGAAAAAACTGTGGTTGAATCGCCACGTGGCCTCAGGGCCCCACGCTCCATTTAATGAAGTAATGCCTCTGACTTCGCAGCAAAACCCACTAGTCACAAGAAGCATTCAATGCACGAGGGAAGTGACTGAAGTCAGGATTTGGTGATGGGAATCACAGTGGTTAGGTGTAGACATTCTCACAAGTAATCTTATGACTTAGGGTCAGATCATCAACCACCAGTCTAGGGCATTAAATGCGTTCCCACGGCCAAGGGGACAGAACCCACGATCAAGGCGGTGGCCGAGATTTGCCGAGATTTATGGGGGTCACACCACTATGCTTCTCAACCCCAGACCACCATACTTCACGATCCCAAATGCCGATTTGACTACCCACTTGTCCCGGTCAGGCTCCACCACGCAGGTCTTGTCAGCCTCGAGTGTCCCTCCAGGACTCTTATAAATACTAAGCTCAGGACTACGTTCAAAGGGTTCAAACACCAAAACCAAAAGCCTCCCACGGAGCAAATTATATTTTCCTGTAATGCACTTTCAATACCTTTATTTGCTTTCTTAGGAGTAGTGGTAGACTGTAAGGAAAATCCATCCATCAATATATCATACGACCACTCGGCCACAATTGTTTGATTAGGAGTCGAACGCAAAACATGCGCAACATTTAAATCATCTTCTACCCGAACCTCATCATCATCTCGACGCACAGTAGACCGTGCTGGCACGCCCGCGCACAACCTCACCACATCCAAAAGAAGGACGTTACGTGTTGAAGCGTATCCCCTCGGCCCAGAGCACCAGGCCGCTAGATCTGCGACAGACAAACAGAGGACAAGGGAGGCCATCAGATAGTAAAACTCCCACAAGAGACAGAGGTGGCCTAATAGCCCAACTTTCCAATTGCTCTGCTCTGATTCCAATCGCTGCAGCCTTATGCGCTGCGCGGTTCAATTTCCTTGGCACCCAGCTCCAAAGAACCGATCTAAAACAAACAGAGAACTTCTTAAACTCATCTTGAAATGGTTGGATAGCCCAAACACCATTTTTTCCTCCTCCTCTACTTCCACCAAAATCTTTGAATCTGTCTAAAGGATAATGTCGGTGAAATTATGATTAAGAGCAAACTTGAAAGCACAAAAGCCAGCAGCCGCCTCTGCAACCAGAGCCAAGTTGCAATGGAACGAAGTCGCTAAACCACCACAAAATGATCCGATAGCATCTCTAGCAACTACACCCAAACCTGCCAAATATGAGTCCTTTTTCCATGCTCCATCAAAATCAATTTTCACATAATTAGACATTGGAGGCCTCCACCCTTGAGCAAGAATGTTTGGATCAACCGAAGCATCCCCAAAAGGTATAGGAGATTTGGCTTTAGCATCTAAAAACTCCTTACAGTTTTGCATTACTCGATCAATAGTGAGCCGGGGATCAATGTGGTTGCTCTTAAGGATAAAGTTACATATAGTCTTCCATATCTCCCAGCAAATGAAGCTAATATTAGTAAGCAGAAACTGAACTTCCCGCTTGCTTACACCTTGAAAATTAATTACTCCCTTAAGCCATCTGTCAAAGGAAGAGAAACCCCTCATATCAACTTTGTAGTTCAAAGGGGCACCAAACCACACCACATTAGTCCAGGGACATAAGAACAAAAAGTGCTCAATTGTTTCTTCCTCCACACCACAAATTGGACACATTGGGGAGTCAAGAATTTTTCTTCTATAGAGATTCCAACGGGTAGAGATAGCATTAGATAATACCCTCCAGAGGAACATTTTAATTTTTGGCAAAGATACAATCTTCCATATACACACCCAGACCTCTTTTGGAATTGAGTGGGAGGCCGAAACTGTAGCATGGATTCGATATGAACATCGGGAATGAATTCTTCTGTATCCTAATTTGACTGAGTAGGCACCATTAGTTGTCCAGGGCCACACCACTCTGTCATGTCTCTCAGTATTCGCAATTGTACAAGAACGAATAATCTCCAAAGTGCGAGGTTGTACATACGGCTCAATCAACTATAGCTTCCAAGAACGTGTCTCCTTTTCCATAATCTCATAAACTAGCTGAGGGGCTGATGAGGGAAAAATTTGCCTAACTTTGATAATCCCATCATGGGGAGGAGGAAGCCAAATGTCTTTCCAAATATTTGTATTTTTCCCATAAAAAATCTGGCAGTGAGAGCCTTTGATCAAAGCATCCCTTCCTTCAAGGAGGCTAGACCACGCCCAGGAGGCACGCGAACCTTTTACGGCCTTAAGGAAATCATAATCTGGGTAATAATGAGCCTTCAAAATTCTCACCCATCTTGCATTTGGATTTTGGAGGATTCTCCAGCTTTGTTTAGCTAGTAAGGCAATGTTGAAATAAGAGAAATGTCTGAAACCCAAGCCTCCCTCTTCTTTTGATTTACATAAGCTCTATTGTAGAACAATCATAATAAAACCACAATAACAGAATAATAAAAACAAACGAAATATATTTTATATAAATTGAATTGAATCAATACAACAGTAATACAAATTGTAGAATACTGACTTGAATTGTAGATAGAGTCCTGCAGAGTTGCAGTGTCCTTTAGACAGTATTTTTCTTCTACCCTTGTTCTTGTAGTTCGATTGGAGTCTGCCCACCAGGATTATACTATCTTAAATCAAAGTCTAAGCACAGTGGCTTTGCTTTCTGGCGAACAGTGGTATGAATTCTCTCAGGAAGTGTTAGAAAATGTGAGAATGATAATGTTGTTCAAAGGTATTTTTCTGGTTTGAACGTATTGTCAATATATAGAGGTCTGACACCTCTTTATCCAACAGTTATGTTAACTGTTTAACTGATTCGAATATCAAATTTGTGGTATTATCTGAAAAAATGAATTTTTAATTAATAAAAAATAAATTATTGATTAAATCAACAGAGCCCAAAGGCCCAAGGCCCATCTTTTGACAATTAATTATATATATATTTATTACACAAATATATATATAATCCAAGCCCAAACCATGATGAGGCCCAACTTTGCCTCCACTAGGCCCATACTCTATTTAGTATTTCTAAAGTGTTGGTGCTTATAAACCATGGAAGGAACCAACTCCCTTCTAATGTGGGACTAAATGCAAGTGTATTTTCCTATACAAACTCTAACAATACCCCACATTTGTATAGGGAAATTATAACGTGCATAGTTGAGAGAAAACTTAGATATAACACACATCAGGAGAGGTGTCCTTTGGACTTGAACCTACCCTAGTGAATACTTATCGAATTTACTAGGTGATGCAGTGAATATAAAATCTTGAACTGTTCACCTATTGTAGTAAACCGAGACAACTAGTATCACATATGTTACATCTTAACATACCACTTATTCATATGTTTGTGTTCATTTTGGTCCTGACCAAATCCTAGATTCATAGGAGCTTTAGAGAATTTAGCCATCTCATTCTCAAAAACGCGACCCCACATTTAATCACACATAGGTAATCTTGACTAAGAATAGTCTGCTCTATTCCTCTTGATTTCAAGAAATCAACATCATTAAACTTTCATACCCTAATAGACTTCTTGCAGACAACACACTTCTTTCCATCAAAGGAATGAGATCTAAGTGTGTTAGCTCTTTTGAATTATGCCACCAGTTTGCCTATTGATCCTAGACCATGGGATCTCCAATCAGCTAGGTTAGGTTTCCGTTAGGCCGATTCATTTATTGAATTGGCTTTAATCCCATTCCCCTCGATGTTAATTTAGTTTGCTCTCTTGACAAGCCTTTTGTAAGCGGATCCGCGAGATTTTGTCTTGACTTTATATAGTCAATAGAAATTATTCCATTTGAGAGCAACTGCTTGATTGTATTATGTCTTCGTTTAATATGTCTAGACTTTCCATTGTATACATTGTTTTTGGCTCTTGCTTGAGCAGCCATACAATCACAATGTATACAAACAGCTATCATAGGCTTAGGCCAAATAGGAATATCCTCCAAAAAATTTCTTAGCCACTCGGCTTC
Source organism: Prunus mume (assembly GCF_000346735.1). The sequence goes on from NC_024132.1 coordinate 2,670,083, forward strand.
TTCACCAGCTTTATCTAAAGCTACAAATTCCGATTCCATTGTTGATCGGGCTATGCAAGTTTGTTTACTAGATTTCCAAGATATGGATGCTCCTCCTAGTGTAAAAACATATCCATGAATGGAATTTGTTTCTAAATCATTAGAAATCCAATTGGCATCACTATATCCTTCTAGTACTGGAGGATATTTGGTATAGTGTAATCCATACTCCAAAGTGTAATTCAAATATCTCAGAACTCTAATCAATGCTTCCCAATGATCATGTCCTGGATTACTTGTATACCTACTAAGTCTACTTACAGAATAGGCTATATCAGGTCTTGTACAATTCATAATGTACATAAGACTTCCAATGATTTGTGAATATTTCTTTTGTGAAATAGATTCATCTTCATTCTTCTTTAATTTGCAACTTGTATCAAAAGGTATTACAGCATGATTACTTCCAAAATGACCAAACTTTCTAAGAATAGTTTCTACATAATGGGACTGTATTAATATATAACCATCTGAATTTCTTTTAACTATAATTTCAAGAATCACATCAGCAAGACCTAAGTCTTTCAAGTCAAAACTGGAGTTTAACATTTTCTTGGTAGAGTTAATTATGTCCTTGTTTGTCCCAATTATGAGCATGTCATCTATATATAGACACACTATAACACATGCGTTCTTATGTGTCTTGATATAGACGCATTTATCACATTTGTTTATTTTAAAACTATGCGTCATCATAGTATGGTCAAATTTTTCATGCGATTGCTTTGGAGCTTATTTTAGTCCATAGAGAGACTTTACAAGTTTGCAAACTTTTTGTTCTTGACCTTTTACTACAAACCCCTCAGGTTGTTCCATATATATTTCCTCATCCAACTCTCCATTTAAGAAAGCGGTTTTTACATCCATTTGATGTATTTCCATGTCATAAATTGACGCTATAGCAATCAACATCCTTATTGATGTTATTCTTGTCACAGGTGAGTATGTGTCAAAGAAATCTAAGCCTTCCTTTTGACGGTATCCTTTGGCTACCAAACAAGCCTTATACTTATCAATTGTACAATATGCTTTTAATTTCTTCTTAAAGATCCATTTGTATCCAATTGGTCTATTACCAGGTGGTAAATCAATCAATTCCCATGTATGATTTTGCATAATGGATTCAATCTCACTATTGATTGCTTCTTTCCAAAATGGAGCTTCTGGGCTTGATATCGCCTCTTTATATGTTTGAGGCTCAGCTTCAGCTATCATAGTCAAGAAATCGGGTCCAAAATCTTTTGGTATTCTTGTCCTTTTACTTCTTCTAGGTTCTTGATCTTATTCATTTTCTTGAACACTAGATGAAGTAGGATTACTATAATCTATTCTAGAATCATCAATAGTTCTTTTTCTATTGACATTAGACCTTCCTTGTTTATAAGGAAAAATGTCCTCATAGAATATTGCATCCACATATTCTAGTATTGTATTCACATGTATATCAGAAACATCAGAGTGAAATACTAAAAATCTATAAGCAGCACTATTGGATGCAAATCCAATGAAGACACAATCTATAGTTTTGGGTCCAAGTTTAGTTCTCTTTGGCAAAGGAACTTGAACTTTTGCTAGGCAACCCCACACTTTGAGTGTCTTATAAGTTGGTAACCTTCCTTTCCATACTTTATATGGTGATTTGTTACTCGTTTTATGTGGAATTCGATTCAAGGTTGTATTTGCAGCAAGTAAGGCTTCACCCCACATATTATGTGGAAGCCCAGAGCTATTCAGCATAGAATTTATCATGTCTTTTAATGTCCTATTTTTCCTTTCAACAACACCGCTTTGTTGCGGTGTATAAGGAGCTGTCATTTGATGAATTATACCATTTGTGGCATAAAATTCAGCAAATGCAGTGGATTCATATTCCCATCCTCTATCTGATCTTAGGACTTTAATTTTTATGTTAAGTTGATTCTCAACTTCAGCCTTATATGCCTTAAACATATCCAAAGTCTCATATTTGCTATGTAATAAATATACATAACAGTACTTGCTGCAATCATCAATGAAAGTCACATAATATTGCTTTCCTCTACGACTTGGTGTTGATTTAAAATCACACAAATTACTATGAATTAAGCCTAGCAATTCATTGGACCTATTATGTACATATTTAAAACTTTGTCTGGCAAATTTAGATTCTGTACATGTTTCACATTTAATATTTTCAATAGAATCTAACTTAGGCAGCAATCCTAAATTATACATTCTATGTAAGGAACGAAAATTAACATGTCCTAATCTAGCATGCCATAATGTAGAAGAAGAGTCAACCATATAAGCAGAAGCCTTACTTATATTATTATTCATAGAATTGGCAAATATATTAAGCTTGAACAACCCATTAGCAAGATAACCTTTTCCCACAAACATTCCCCCCTTAGTTAGTACAACTTTGTTGGATTCGAAAACTAGTTTGAATCTTTTGTTACTTAGAACAGGTCTAGATACCAAGTTCCTTCGTATATCTAGCACATGTAGCACATCTAGGAGGGTTAGTTCCTTTCCAGAGGTGAATTTCAGAAGCACCTTTCCCTTTCCAACAACAGCAGATGCAGAGGCGTTTCCTATAAATATTTGCTCACCACCATGTATCTCTTAGTAAGTAAGAAATGCATTCTTATCACCACAGATATGGCAGGTGGCTCTAGTATCAATTAGCCACTCATTGTCATTCGAAACCATGTTGGTTTCTGACACCATTGTAGCTAGGTTTTCTTTAGTCACATTGGCCTGATTGTTCCTTGGCCTGTTGTTGTTTGGATTTGCAGGATTGACAGGATTCTGATCCCTTATATGCCTGCAGTCTTGAGCCTTATGGTCTGTTTTCCCACAGACCCAGCATGCTCCTTTAATCTTTTTGAAGTCTTTTCCTTTTGCTCCAAGAACAAAGTTCTTCTTGTTCTTTTTGGGATTGAATTTTGGTTTTGCTGAGGTTCCTTCAACTATATTTGCCTTGGCTTCCATGTTTGAAACCACATTCTTGTTCTCACTTATTCTGTTATCCTCCTAAATCTGAAGCCTAACAATGAGATCCTCCATACTCATCTCCTTTCTCTTGTGCTTTAGATAACTCTTGAATTCTTTTCAGTTTGGTGGAAGTTTTTCAATCAAGGATGCCACTTGGAAAGATTCATTGATCTTCATGCTTTCAGCAAGAATCTCATGGATAATTTTCTAGAGGTCTTCAACTTGTTTTACAACAGGTTTGGAATCTACCATCTTGAAATCCAGAAATCTGCCTACAACAAATTTCTTGGATCCTGCATCTTCAGTTTTATATTTTTTCTTAAGAGATTCCCAAACTTCTCTAGCCGTCTTGAATGTTGCATAAACATCATACAGTGCATCATCGAGTCCATTCAAGATATAATTCCTGCACAGAAAATCAGATTGTGTCCATGCATCAATTACAGCAACAGTCTCTTTGGTTGCAGGATTCTCATTTGACACAGGGGCATCCTGTCTGAGAATGTGGGCTAGATTTAATGTTGTCTGATAGAACAACATCTTCTGTTGCCAACGTTTGAAGTTAGTGCCTTTGAATTTCTCAGGCTTTTTAGCATGAGAGGTCTTACTTCCTGATTATTCCATTGATACTGTCTAAAGATTGTTGTAGAACAATCAGAATAAAACCACAATAACAGAATAATAAAAACAAACGAAATATATTTTATATAAATAGAATTGAATCAATACAACAGTAATACAAATTGTAGAATACTGACTTGAATTGTAAATAGAGTCCTGCAGAGTTGCAGTGTCCTTTAGACAGTATTTCTCCTCTATCCTTGTGCTTGTAGTTCGATAGGAGTTTGTCCACCAGGATTAAAATATCTTAAATCAAAGTCTAAGCACAGTGGCTTTGATTTCTGGTGAACAGTGGTATGAATTCTCTCAGGAAGTGTTAGAAAATGTGAGAATGATAATGTTGTTCAAAGGTATTTTTCTGGTTTGAACATATTGTTAATATATAGAGGTCTGACACCTCTTCATCCAACAGTTATGTTAACTGTTTAGCTGATTTGAATATTAGATTTGTGGTATTATCTGAAAAAATGAATTTTTAATTAATAAAAAATAAATTATTAATTAAATTAACAGAGCCCAAAGGCCCAAGGCCCATCTTTTGACAATTAATTATATATATATATTTATTACACAAATATATATATATAATCCAAGCCCAAACCATGATGAGGCCCAACTTTGCCTCCACTAGGCCCATACTCTATTTAGTATTTCTAAAGTGTTGGTGCTTATAAACCATGGAAGGAACCAACTCCCTTCTAATGTGGGACTAAATGCAAGTGTATTTTCCTATACAAATTCTAACAAGCTCTCCCAAGCCTTCCAATGAATCTTCGATCCCTCTTCTCCATTTTTCCACAAGAAATGTGCCATCTCTCCATTTATATCTGGGAATTTGAAACAAGACATAGGGTACGCCGGAATAGTTGTTGCAATTGCTTTGAGGAGAAATTCCTTCCCATCCAAGGAGAGAGAGCTCTATTTCCAACCCTCAATTTTCCTTCCAACTCTATATTTAATATAGGCCAAGGCTGCCCTTTTAGACCTACCCCAGATCATAGGTAGACCCAGGTAGGTGCCAGCATTATCCACTCCATTGAAACCAAACATTTCACATAGCTGAACCCTTAAAGAACTTGGGGTATTAGGACTGAACACCATATTGGACTTTTCAAAATTGACACACTGGCCTGAAGCCAGACAATACATATCAAGAACTTGCATAAATCTTTAATAGTTCAAAACATCCGCCTTTAAGAAGAAAAGCAAATCATCATCGAAAAAAAGGTGTGAGAGAGTAGGAGTTCGCCTAGCAAGTTTAATGCCCTGGATGTTACCATCCCTAATCAACTTCGATAAATTTAGAAAAAGAGCTTCACTGACCAGCAAGAAAAGGTACGGAGAAAAAGGGTCTCCCTGTCTGAGCCCCCTAGATGGGCGAAACAAGCCACCCGGCTTACCATTTAAAATGATGGAGAAAGATATAGATCGAACGCAGCCCAAAACCAGATTAATCCATCTAGAATTAAACCTCATTCTCCTCATTAACGCCTCCATGAAATCCCATTCAATCCTATCATATGCCTTGTTCATATCCACTTTGATGCCAGTCTCGAAGCATCTTCCTTTCTTCTTCATCTTTAAATAATGAAAGGCTTCGTGAGCCAAAATGAGGTTATCTTGAATTTGTCTCCCAGGCACAAACGCATTCTGCAGTCCGAAATAATTTCTGGCAGAATCTTTTTTAGCCTATTAGCAATGACTTTGGCTAAAATCTTGTAAGAGCTATTACATAGACTTATAGGACGAAACTGACCCAAGCTATTAGGGGATTGGACCTTTGGAATCAAGGCAATAAATGTTTTATTTATCTCTTCCAAACTGCATAGACCATTATGGAAATCAGTGGCAATTCCAGAAATGATATTGCTCATGATCTTCCAATATTTTTGATATAGATAACTTGGAAACCCATGTGGGCCAGGAGCCTTCCAAGCACCCAACTGAACAGCCGCCGCTTTAACTTATTCTACTGTAATTGAGACAAGGAGGTCATGATTCATCTATTTCATCACTATTGACGGGATATTTCCAATGATTTCATCCCAATTTCTAGGGCGAGTAGTTCGAAACAAGTTGCTAAAGAAGTTAAGAAATTCCTTTCCAATAACCTTTTCTCCAGTAATCCAGTTCCCCCTGTCATTCTTCAAATTTAAGACTCTATTTTGTTGTCTTCTTTGGATTGTGGTCAAATGGAAGAAGCGAGTGTTCACATCTCCTTCTTTCAGCCAACTAATTCTTGACCTTTGTTTCCAATAAAGTTCTTCCTCTTTCCACATCTGTTCCACCACACCTTTTAGTTCAGCTTGTCTACCCAAATTCACATCGTTAATGTTGCAGGTTTGAAGATTCTCCAACTCTTGTAGACTAGAATTGATATTTCCCCTGCTATTAACAAACACCTTCTTGCTCCATTCCAAAAGCGAGGCTCTACAATGGTTTAAATTTGCACCCCATTGATTCAAATTATTGCTTTCATTAGTAAACTGCCAGTTGTCCTTTAGAATTTGATCACAATCTGCATTTTCCACCCACTTCATTTCAAAACGAAAAAGTTTCTGTGCTTTCCAAGGGATCGGGTTACTGTCCAAAAGTAATGGGCAGTGATCGGACCCAACACGAATACAATGACTTACGCTGGCATTGGGCCAGTTTTCCAACCATTCATTGTTAACAAGCCCACGATCAAGTCTTTCCCTCATGTAAATATTGCTTCCACTACTTCTTTCCTAAGTATACCTTTGACCAGAAAATCCAAGGTCAATTAGACTGTGAGCATCCATGAAATTTAACAGGAAACAGCTTCTTCTTGTGCCAGCTTCCCTTCCCCCTTCTTTTTCATCATTCCACAAAATTTCATTTAAGTCTCCCATAACTAGCCAGGGAATACCATCATTTTTATTCCATTATGTAATTTGTTCCCAAAAACTGACCTTCTCTAGCCTATAAGGTGTTCCATACATCCACGTACATCTACCATATAAATTTGCATCTTGCTTTCTTACCAAACCCTCAACCCAATTTCGGGTGAAATCTGTGATCTCCACTTCCACACTGGGCTTCCACCACACACTGAGTCCCCTTGCAGTACCTATCGGATCAACCATAGAACCTTTACTGAAACCACACTGTCTCTTCAACATCTTGTTTCTGTGGCAATTTTGTTTTGTTTCCATCAAAAAAACCACAGTGGGATTTTTGGAACGTATGAGTTCCTTCAAATACAGAACCGTCGAGGGATTCCCCAACCCTTGACAGTTCCAGACCAGTTGTCTCATGACTTTCTTGTGGCTGTTTCGGGCCAGCCACCACAACCCTTTTCATCGTTGAAATTTCCAGTCACACAGATTCTTTGCCTTTTCTCCACCTGTTCTAGCTCCTTTGATGGGCTCACCACCACTTCACAGAAGCTTTCACTACAAATATCTTTTGAGGGGAAGATAACATTTTTCTTTCCTTTTGTACTTCCATGCCCTCTTCCTCGAGCTAATCTGCCCAACAACCCTTGTCCTCCTCTGTTTGGTATTTTAATAGAACCTCCACGTCTAGGACTATAACTTACCCTTGTCTTCTTTGGGCAATCACAATCTGGGCTCACTTCCTCCTCACGAGCTTTTCTTTTAATTTCATTATTCCCCTTTACGGGCTTATCCTTGTGCTCTTTTCTCTTGTGCTTCACAGGGCCCAATTGTTGTGGTAGCTCACCCACATCCTGAGTTAATTCTGTTATTTGTGCCCTTGACACCTCAAGATTATCTTCAGTAGTTTTGGGCCCAAGTATGAGTTGTGGGTCTAGTAGACTTTCTGCTCTCTCCAAAGCCCATGGTGGAACAGGATCCGGGTCGCACCATCGTTTTTCTAAGGAAAGCCCATTTACTGCTATTGTAAGAGTACCGTTGCGATATTGGGTGCCAAAACTATCGGGGTCCCACCTTCTTACAAAATCTGCACGAATAGGCCTGCCAATGGTGTTTGCAGGACTTGCAGGTCTATCAATCCCAGAATTCAGGCTTGGCTCAGTCGCAGGTTGATTCAGCGATACAGGTTGGTTCAGCACCACAGTTGCAGCGTGCCCATGCCTAGTTGTTGGGTTTGTCTCATTGGTTGACTTCCCCAGTCTCATGTTTTCACGCTCCTGCCATTCCCAAGGTTCCTACGTGAATGCGTACAGTCCCCTACCGGCGCATTCCATCTTCCACCTCCAATGGTTTTCCTCCCTCTCCATTCTTGATGAGTGGGCTGCGGTTCTTCGGGTTAATGTGAAAGATGATGCCTTTGTGTTGTGTTTCTTCCAAGTGCCAATATATGGTTAGTATAATGGTATAAGTAAGGGTGTTGAACCACAGGGACTGATTGGACCACTATAAATTTACTAGTTTTGAAAGAACCCTAACTAAAACTGAAAGTGACAAATTGAAAGTAGTTTTTGTATTGTAAATGAAAAATAACTTAAAATGCAAGAAGAATGTGGCAGTGAATGATATATTGATGTAGAAGGAATAGGGATGAGACCAGGGATTTCGAATTCACCATTGCAAAACCAACTCCATGCTTATAAAATTAAACTGTATTCAACTACCAACCTGTTTCCAGAGTTCGTTTTACATATATATGATCAGCCATATGATGTGTGGTTTTGATCAAATTCTCCTAATCTGCAACCTAATTGGAATGTTCAACTTTGGTTCCAAGTTAAGAGTCTGCATGCAAGAAAACGTGAAAGAACCAAAGAAAACACATGGCAGGATGTTTGCATAGCATTCTCTTCATTCATTCACATGTCTACCAAGATTAAGCATGATGTTTACAATAACCTTGACCAGATAATCTATAGGCAACCCTAATGGTGATCAAACATTAAGATTGACAAACAAATTTAACAATAGATTCAGTGAATGAAACAAGAAACAGATTGATGCACTGAATACTTTAACTTAGAGACATGGATCAATGTTGCAAGGCTACATCGAAATCCCTAGCTATGAATTGAGTTACACATCATGTTCACAGAGATTAAAATGAAAATAAATAACATGAGTGAAAATAAATTCATGAGAGGAAACCCTTGAACCAATTTTGATGTTGAACTTCTCCAAGAACAGCCTCCTGCGATGAGTCCTGATGGTGGAAATATATGGAACGACTAGGTTTTAGTGTGCCTGAAAGGAGAGAATAACCAAGAAGTAGTAGGTCTAGGGTTGTAAAATTCGTCCAAAATAAATAGGGTCAGTAAAAGTAGCTAAGAGGCAAGTTTTTATGGGGTAAAAGAGGCTGCAAAATATTCCAAAGAGATCCTAACAAATCAGCCTTTATTTTGCACGTTTTTTCCTTATTTGGCACCTCCAAATCAGGCTAGAAATCCCCATTGCTTTCCCATTCTGCTCTTAGTCTTTAAACAAGCCAGGTTTGCTTTGGATTCTTTAATTGGACTTCAAAACAGGTCACGAAATTTGTTTCCACGTTTGAATAAGGGCCCGCTCCAAAAATGACATGTTTTGATTTCTTTTGCCTTCAACTTGATCCTAAAGTAGGTGCAACTGCATACTAACACAAAATAGGGTAAAACGCAACATGTTTAACGCAAAAACATCACAAATAGACTAAAAATGGATGATATATTTGCCTTCAACCTGAGCTACGTTTTTTCTAAGTTACTGTTTGTTTTAAATAGCTTGTATTGTTTCATTTCTGATTACTTAATTATTACTCATTAATCAATTTACGATGAAACATCCAATGTTGAACGGTTGAAGTGTTTGAAAACCAAAACGTTAAAGTTTTCAAAATCTTTGGTCCGAATTTTTTTGAAATTGAGAAGCAATTATAATATATTCTTGGCCGTAAAGTTTATTATTTGCAATTATATTTTTTAATGTTGGGTTTCTATACATTATCTTTATAGTTTTTTTGTGTCAGTTTTAGTTCTGACCTATGTGTGTTTTCAATTTTATATTGATTCTTTAGTTTCATTTATAGATATCAATTTTTGCGAAACGTGCAGAGAGTTTATGTGATATTATTGCAACTTTTATTGAGCTTAATTATTCTTTATTTTGCTGGCTGTCATTGCTTTAAATTTGGGAGAAAAACGAAGCATTTTTTTTTATAGTATAAATGCCATTAGCTAGTTGGTTGATACATCAATGTTGAGAATTAGAATTTTTACATTCATGGAGAAATTAATTTTGACTATTCTATTTTGTGCATATGCATATACATATAATGTCCTATATTGAAATCCATTGTTGAGATCCATTTATTTTGGACGTTAGTTTTTGAGATCCATTGTTGTCATTAACTTTAATTAGAAGCTTTGCAACGGCCATTTCATTGACATAACTGTTTTGTACCTTGGTATTACTTTCAATCATTATTTTGGTTGCCGTTAATTTCTTTTTATGACTTCATTTCAATTGGTCTTTCAAATAAGGCAATTTCTTATTGTGATGGTTATTTTTAATTGCTGAAGGTTTTATTACAAAATCTTTTTGCTGAAGCAATCAAAGTATTCATTAATATTTGATAATAAATAGTCTAACATATTGCCGTTTAATAATCATGTTATACACATACATACGTATTTTTCAACAATACTTCTATTTTCCGTACACAAAAGGTACAATACACGTACGTGCAGATTTTTCATGTTTAA
>NC_024132.1:2704549-2724973 GCF_000346735.1 Prunus mume
CACAAGGCAATTGGAAGTTGGGCCAAGTGGAAGCCAATTGGGCTTCAAATTCAACTTGGGCATTGAATATATAATATTTAGTATTTAATTATCAAAAAGATGGCCCTGGGTCTTGGGGCCCTTGGGCATTTAAGATTTAAATTAATTATTTAGTTTCGAATTAATAAATGTTTTTTCTTTTTTTTAATTAATTCAGATTAGTTTAATTAATTTCACTGGGGGGCCTATTTTGTTTTCATTTTTATTTTTAATAATAAATAGTATAACATATTGTTGTTTAATAGTCGTGTTATACACACACATACACACAATTTTACATATCATTGAATAAAAATAATATATATTGAAATATTATATAGTGGCCAAACTTTATGATAATTCATAAACTTGGTAGTAAGGTAACTTAACCTAAGGAAAAAGAAGAAATCGATTCATAAGAACCCTTGCGGGGGTTTTTTAAAAAGTTTCTTCGAATAGTATAGCCGCACGGCTACACTATTGAATGTGATAAATTTCAAGAGTATAGCCGGCCGGCTATGCTGTATTTTTTTATTTTTGACCTTTTTGGTTTTCCGAAACATTACTCATGCTAATTTTCTTTAAATAAATAGTATAGCCGCACGGTTACACGGAGGTTTTTAAAAATTTCTTTGAAAAATATTATAGCCGCCCGGCTAGACTATTAAAATACATTTTTTTTAACCTTCTTGGTTTTCCGAAACAGTACTCTTGCTAATTTTCTTGTAATAAATAGTATAGCCGCACGGGTATACTGAGTTTTTTGAAAATTTCTTTGACTTGACTCATCTATTCCTCCATTCCTCCTACTCTTGCCTCTAAATCAAGAGAGTGTCTTTAACTTGACTCATACTGTTCGAAATGCAAACATCCTATTCTCGTGGATGTTTGTTTGTTTTTGTTTTTTTTTGCAAACAAAAGGATTTTAATGGTGTGGATGTTATGAATGTATGGTTATTTTAGAATGACATAAAGTGGCTATTACAAACTATGTGTTTTATAAAAGGGCAATTTTAGCCAACTTCACAACAACAACAAAAAATACTAGCATGTAAACAAAAACATCACAAAGAAATATAGAGCTCCGTATTGTTCGCTAGATACATTTTAGAGCCCAAAAGATTCTATCGAAGTTCTAAACATCCACCATATTTATAGGCTCATTTAGAGTCCACCATTGAGCTTGCCCTTACTCCAATAGGCTGGGGTAGATAGAGCCCACTATCTATTACCATTGGAGATGGATTTTTGAGGTGGGGTGATAAGTTTTGCAAATGTGTGTGTAGGGTTTAACCCCATTTAGAGCTGCATTAGGGATGGTCTAAGTTCAACAATTTTTTTTAAACAAGCGATTAGGGGAGGGGGGTTTACACAAATATTCATTGGATACTTGGGTGTTTCAAATCTCTACCTACATGGATGGAGATGAAAGAGTTCAACCAACTGAGATATACCCCAGTAACTTAGTGCAACAATTTTTAGGCCGAAGACAATCACATATCTTGTTGGTTTGTACATGTAATGAAATCAAGGTTGAGGGTGATGCATTCCGCAATGGCCCAACCTAAATTATGGGAAAAAGATTAGTGCCTAGATATAGTCCCATCCCATACCTTTTCTCAGTCCACACCTTCACATATCCAAAAAGAAAAAGAAAAAAAAAGAAATCCAGTCGAATTTAGTTTTTGGGTATCCGTAATTGGCTTATGAAGAATTGAATTAAGGGGAAATTTGATTGAGGCGAAGTTGGAATCCGGATTCCTATAAATTAAAAAAAAGGTGGATTCTTCATGTAATACTTTTTTAGGAATTAGAATACCATACCTTACCGAGGGTCTAATTTCTTCAAAATTAAAAACATGCCGTTGTTGCTGGTTTTGGTTGGGAGCTTGGCATAAAATTTGATCTTTTGGAAATGTCAAGAGAAAAACAGAACCAAGAAAAAAAGAAGGAAAGAAAAGAAAAACTGTTTGAGATAAAGTTTCCGCTTGGGATAATTAATTTGAAAGTAAAGCCCACCCCATTTTCGAACATTGATCCGTGCCTGCAATGGCCTCTGTGCTCCTCCCCTACATCTCCTCCATCTATCTCCCTCTCAAGCCCCACCAAATCCTCAAGCTCCATCTCTCACTTTTCCCTCACTCTCCAAACCCCGCAAGAACCCTCTTCCTCAGACCCCTCTCTCGCTGCTGCTCTTCCTCCTCCGCCGTTCCCCAAACTCCACATCCTCCAAACAGCATCAATGGAGATCTTGGGCCTTACTTGTCCTGCTCTATGCCCCATCAGAGCCTTAAAGTTGCCGTCTTGCTTAGCGGCGGCGTCGATAGCAGTGTGGCCCTCCGCCTCCTCCATGCCGCCGGTCACTCCTGCACCGCCTTTTACCTCAAAATTTGGTTCCAAGTATGCTGACATGAAACCTATTTTGACAGTTTTAGAAGAATTGGGAAATCTTTTCTTTTGGGTATTGCAGAAATATAGCAAAACGTGAACTTGTTGGGTTATTAGTTGGAATCATTTAATATTATGGAGGTTTAGATTCAGCTGAGTCTGATTCAATGTTCAAATTTGGACTGAAGTTCGAAACTTCTTTCAAATGGGCTTTCTTTATTTTAACGAGTCATTAGTTAGCTCCAATATGTTTCCCGCGAGTTATTTGGATTATTTTGAGTAGGTAGGACGCTAGTGTCTTTATATATTTCTTATTCACTTCTTTGTTAATGTTGTTGTGTGTTTTAGTCCCAAGAAAGAAAGAAAAGCTGCTTCTGATGTATGGTTTTGTGTAGGAAGACTTTGAGAACTTTTGGTCAGAATGCCCATGGGAAGAAGATTTGAAGTATGCAAAAGCTGTCTGCAATCAGGTCACTTTATTTCTATACTACAAACATAAGCGGTGTGAAAAGAATTTGATTTATAATCTTATTTTTCCTTCATTCTGAGTGTTCTCATTTTTGGGATTCTATGGTTCTCGAACAGAGCACACACACAAAACAAATGAACCCACCTTCATTCTGGTTCTTGAATTTATCTATCCTCATTTGCCATCCATCTGCTTTACATACATGAATCCATACATAGATGTTTTTGAGGGAAGCCCTACGCTACTAGCTGTGATAGAAGAGATTTATCTTGGTGTTCTTGGATAGGTTGGGCAAAGGGGGTGCTTTACAACTGAAACGAAATGATATTGGTTTACAGGTTGATGTCCCACTAGAAGTCGTGCATTTGACGAATGAATATTGGAAGAATGTGGTATGCATTACTTTTCCTGTGTTTCAATTGTAGATTATGTTCTTATAGTTGTCACATCTCTATGTAGTCTTTTAGTTATATGCTTGCTAATCAAGCTCTGTGTATCTCACAATGTGAGTTTAAAACTTTAAATAAATAATTATATTTTTGGGCAGCCTTCATCCTCAGCTGCCTTCTTGTTGGGTAACTGGAAGAAATTAGTCTTTATTATTCAATTAATTCATGAAAGTTATTTTTTCATGTTTCAGGTGTCCTACATTATTGAAGAGTATCGATGTGGTAGAACTCCTAATCCAGACGTTCTTTGCAATACAAGAATAAAGTTTGGTATGCAGTGAGTTGAACTTGAAATTCAGTTGTGACTATAATGATTCGGAATCCAAATATAGTTCTTCGTTTCTTAAACTTATGTAACGTTTCAGGTGCATTCATGGATGCCATCAGCTGTATGAAGTTTGACTATGTGGCATCTGGACATTATGCAAATGTTGTCCACCCATCTGCAGGTGAAATGGACAAGGATTCAGTTTTAGAACTATCACAAGATATGGTACCTATATTCGATACAATTTGACAACTTTTATTCTTTTCATTTTGGATTATTAATCTTGACTTGTTAAACTTGTTAAGTTTGAGGTTAATTCATTTGGTATTCAAATAGGGTCTTCTGCTGTGTAGACATATATGTAAGTTTTGTTGTCTTCATACGTCCTCAGGTATATGTGGCTCTGTGATTATAAACCTTGAAACATTATGGAATTCAAAGTTTGCATCTCAGCATTGCTTCTCTTTGTGTGCTATTTGCTATATGCAGATTGCTTGCTGAATAATGTCTAACTTTTGAAATTTTAGGTGAAGGATCAGACATACTTCCTTTCACATCTTTCTCAGGCTCAACTTAAGCAATTAATATTCCCACTTGGTTGTCTGTCAAAGGTGAGTGGGTACTAGTTTTAATGATATGCAACACTTCACTAGATACTTATTTTAGCTAGTTGTAAAATATAAACATCTATTAAATGTTGAATATTTATTGAATCACAAACTTCAGCTGGGAAGAAAGCGTGTATTGTGTACAAAAAATTGAAAAGGCTCACTGTAACTGTATTAACTTCTCCAATAATAAAATTGGAAATGAAGTGATGTTATTAACTTGTTGATGTCAAACTTTTCCAACTTCATACATATGTAATCCTTTTAATTTATTTTTGTTATTTTTTTGGCCATCCTGTAAACTCTTGCATGTAGTTCTATTACCCCAACCCCTTTCTCTTATTTCTGTGGATATTTCTATAGGATGAAGTTCGCAAGCTTGCAACGAAGTTTGATCTGCTTAACAAACAGAGAAAGGATTCACAAGGAATATGCTTTCTTGGGAAGGTATGTTTTGTGGAGCTCCCAACATACTTACCCATTTTCCAGAAGATAATTTCATCCTTTGAATGGCACAACTATCCATATTGATGCCAACATTCATATGGTCGAACTTGGAGTAGTAGTATTGATTGATTCTTTATGGGTTTACTTGAGCGGCCTTTTTTAAATCCCTAACATAATTCCCTCAGTTTTTTAATTTCCTTTTTGGTTATAGATAAAGTTCAGTGAATTTATTGCAAGACACATAGGGGAGAAGGAAGGTATCATATTGGAAGCTGAGACAGGAGATCTCCTAGGAACACATCGGGGGTTTTGGTTCTACACTATTGGTCAACGACAAGGTCTACGCCTTCCGGGAGGACCCTGGTATGCTGTCTCACTGTTAATTGTTGGACCACTTCTAAGGTTTTCTGATGGTACTTGCTCTGTTATCGTTTTAATCTTAAATCTGGTCAATGGGGAAGCAATAGTGGCGCTGTTACGGTTATATATATATATGGGTACTGATTTTCCCACTCCCTTTTTATCCACTTACACTCCATTTTTTTAAATTGTATGTTCTCACTCCTCTTTTGTTCACTCACACTCCCTTTTATCTCATAGTAAAAAGTATTTTGAAAACAAAAGGGAGTGTAGGTGGATAAAAGGGGAGTGGAAAAATCACCACCCATATATATATATATATATATATATATATATATATATGTGGTCATATTATCCAGTAGTTTTTAATTGCTATATGGTTCTAAATCGAACACCAGTGTTGTATTGTATATTATATTTAGGATGAGAATGGCTTGTATTTCATTATTTCCCTGTCCTATAGCTACAGAAATCCTGTAGGATCCTCCTACATGATGTGTTTTTGGACACTTCTGAAAGGATGATTGTGCTGACATGGCATTTAGGGTCATGAACTTGTCGGGTCAGCTTGACCTGTCAAAACTAGTTCACAAGCTGGTCCAAAATCGGTCTCGTGGACCATCAACTGGTCAGTGGGCAGGGTTGGGTCCACTCACTACCTAAATCTAGGGACCATGCTCTAGCAGCTTACTGGCCAATGGGTGCCCTACCAGCTTCGGGTAGGCTTGACCTTTACCCAATTACTGTCTTTAATAAATAAATAAAATTATATTTAAATTAGAGTATTTAACTTTATTTATTGATAAAAATAGCAAATAATATTTTTGTAAAGTTAAAATGTCAGAATGTTTCCATTTTAAGCAGTCATGTTTTGTAAAGTTAAAATGCATTGCAAGCAATGGTTTGCAACATTGTTTTTACTATTTCATGAAATTGCAGAATGTTCGAATGATTACAATTTTACATATTTCTCTAATCAAAATTATTTTCTTACATATTTCTACTGTAGAAACTTAACCATGTATGAAAAGGTTGAGAGACATGCGGACATATCTATGCTGTATCCTACTTTATTGAGAATCATTGTATTAATGTGTGGGTCGTCTTGAACTAATATGAACAACATTTTTCAGCTTTAATGTGTCGTCTCCTCTTATGCAGGTATGTTGTTGAGAAGGATATAAAAAACAATGTAGTGTTTGTGTCAAGAAATTACTTTTCGGTTGACAAAAGAAGGCGCCTGTTTCGTGTTGGCTCCTTGAAATGGTTAAATGGTTTTCCCCCAAACCAGATCAGTCAGCTACAGTGCAAGGTACAAGGATTTAAAATCGATCTGTTACTCCTGTTATAGATTTTTTTGTATATTAGTTTTCAGAATGCAATGCTATTATTTTTCTGATGAGTGTTCTGAGTAACTCAAACTCAATATTATCAAGTGATGCTACATGTACCACATACATATTGAACACATTCTAGACCACAAGTGGGTCCACCTCTACTAGAGATGTGGTCCACAATGTGGACATTTAATGTGGTATAAATATTTTTTATTGAGGTATTATCTGTCTCACTAAAGAGAAGAAAGAAATATTATCTGCACAAATGAATGTATGAAATAAACGGTTGTAGCCTAGAGTTTTTACATGTTTTTTTGTTTCATTTCCTTTTTTTTTTTTAATTTATAACTTTTGGTTGATCTTGTCCTTTCTTTTCTTTTGAGTTTTGAGAAACAGAGTTTTATGTCTGTGGCAGTCTCACAAGTAATGACTTTCTTGACCATGACATAGAAAACTTCCCACTCGTATAAGTTGTTTTCTTTTTCTCTTTCACTTGGTATCAGAGTCAGAACTTCCGCTTGGAAGCATTTACAACAAATTGGACCGGCATTCATCACATAAGGTCTTAAATCAAGTTGTATTAACTAGATGTGGACTAATGTGTCACGGCTGGTTGATAAGTCTTGCAAGGATGGGTGATACAAGGAAAGCTTTGAATCATGTTATATGGTTTGTGGGATTACTGTTTAGAATCCTAGTGAAAAGAAGCTGAAATGTTTCAAACCTTTCAGGTTAGACATGGGCCTGGTTTTCGTAATTGTAGCTTAATAATGGAACCTGGTGCATATGGTCATGAAGATGTTGCAGTTGTCCATTTATCTGAAGATGATCAAGGCCTGGCAGCTGGGCAGTTTGCGGCCTTCTACCAGGGAAGAACTTGCTTGGGCTCCGGTGTAATTTTGGAGTCTTGGGATGATCAAGGTTTTCCTGTATGTGCAAGAGCTCTTGAAATTGCAAGAATGGAAGATAAGTCACTTCTTGGTAGACCCGTTAAGATAAAAGTAAAACCAGAGAATCCGATAACGGAGTCTGATCAGGTAGATGGCATGGAACTTTGTGGAGGACTGAAACATTCTGGAATTTCTGCTGCCAAACAACGCATGCAGGTATCTCAAGGAGAAGCAATAACCCGATTCCCTGTAAATTGGCTGCAGAAGTTTCGAGAGAAGTGGTTGCACATATTCTAGCAATTTTAATCTCACAATGCAGACAGTTTTGAGGCATATGGCGGGGAAAAAAAATCCTACAAATGAGAATTAGAGATAGCTCTTTGCTCTTTCCGGTGATCTTCTCTGTTCCATTCATGTATAGTAGTGGAGTGTGTTGTAAAATTTGTTTGCCGAGTATGCAGTGATCATATAAGTCTTGGCCCTTGGGGTAATTATTTTTTCAAGCATTTTCTCAGGGTGCTTAGTTTTATTATCATAGGAAGGTTGCATTTGCGCCACTTGGCTGCTGATTTTCCATGCATCTTACTCATATTTATATAGTAGATTCTGATTTCTTAATCAAAGCTGCTTGAATTTACTGAGTTTCCACAATGATTGAAAACATGTGCTTTTGTGATTCGGACAACCAATAGCCACGAGTTGTCAAAAAAAATAAAATGGTGAAAAGTAAATTAAAGGCAATATCCGGTGTCTCTTGAAAACAAATGAACACAATAATATCCAGCAGGACTACTTGAATGGAATTGTTTCAAATTTCAACCAAGGGAAGGAGGTAGTGGGATTTTGTCAAGGCCATGGGGTTTGCTCGGAATTGGGTAATGATGGTTATGAGGTGCATCTCTTGGGTGGAGTTTGCTATTATTGTTAATGGGAAGGCAGGAGATGACTTCAAGTCGACAAGGGGTATTCGTCAAGGCGACCAGTGATGTTCTTTCCTCAATGCTTAACCATATGGGTGACTGGTTTATTAGAACGATGGATTCTCTTCAAAGCTTGGCCATCGATCGTTGTTGGCTTTTAGCCCAAATTGCCTACACGTGTTGGAGTATATGGAAAAACAGATGTGTGGCAATCTTTGATGGCTCCCTGGTGTGTCCGCGAAGGTCTTTGAGAGATACTCCGCGTACGATTGACGAGTTTTTACAGCTGCAGTGCTTTCCGATTGAAGCTCGGGATCCTACGGAGGGGGTGGTTTAATCAAGATGGATTCCCCCAACCCGCCCTGTCTATAAGATCAAATGTCGATGCTTAGTGGGATAGCAATTCTCATCAGGACAATAATTTATGTGGTAAATTGTCAACCGAAAAACAGGTTTTAAATAGTTGATCGAGTGGGTTTAAAAAATGAAGTAAAATAAGACTCAGCCCGTCGGTAACGGTTCATTCAGTTGGTTAGAACATGAACATGAACCAACATATCAAACTGAGCATTCTGGGATGAGGAATAGAAATCTTGAAAATACTTAACAACTCATGCACGAAAAAAGAATAGACTTTCGAGAATGTTAAATAGTAAATTATTCTTTTAAATGATTGAAGAAAAACAAAGTCAGAGACTTTTAGGCAGAGAAATAAAGAGGAGACAGAGAGAGGAAGAGGGGTGCTAGAAAATTTCCGTTAGGGCCTCTTCCTTTTCTTTAAAGTTTGTTATGATTAAATCTTAACGGGGGGGTCTTTGTGATATTTTTGTTTCATTTGGACAAAAACCTAGACCTTTGTCATAGGCACCAGGTCTCCAACTTAACATAGTTTTGTACCGAGAGATCCAAATCGCCAGCCTCTGGTTGGAAAATCAGAGGGACTTAACTCCTACAGAATAATAAAATAAGTGCAGTGCCACAATACTCTTCCCAGCCTCAGTTACACCCACTATATCCATTGTTTATGAATGTGAAGCACATCTGATTGCATCTTCTCTTGCATTTATCATGTCTATCTCTGAAAAAATTGAGACAATCCCAACCAAACTAATGTCATGACATTATGCTAAACCTGACTAAGCTTGCTGAGTAAAGGATGATGTTCTCAGCCACATCGGATGGCCTAAGATGGCCCTTCCATGAACAGAGAGGTAAGCTGCGTTTAACCTATCAATCAACCAGAGAAGAAAACAAGTCAAATGCCTGTATATGAGTGCATTAAGTATGATATTTTCCTCTTTACACCAAAGCTGCCAAGAGTCTGAAATTACAATTCACAACTTTTGATCTTTGAAAGTAGGGAGTATTTGTTATCTTGCCTTATCAGAACTATTAATGTGAGACTCAAAATAAAAATTGTGTTGAGAAAAAGACAAGTCATACAAAATGTCTTTGTATTTCACCCAGAAGTATGTTTGTTTGTCATGTGAGGCCATTTTTACATTCTATGAATATTTCCATAATGGTTGAACATTTGACCTTTTATTAACTCATTCAACTTTAGAGTAATTCATTTAAAGTATGCTGCATTAACTGAAAAGGTGAAAAGATATACTTATCAACATCAGGTGTAGCCAAGGGATCATCCAACTCCTCCCTCTGTTCCACGGAGGGGACAGTACCTCCCATAGCTGCAAGATCTTGAACTCCTTCAACCTGAAAACAAAGCACGAAAAAATATATTCAAATAAAAGCTAACAAGTTACAATCCTTAAACTACCACATCCTTCACTTTCTCAAGGCATTCGGAAGTAGTCATTACAAACTACAAAGTCTAATCAATCTCCATAATACATGCAGGAAATGTATGACAGAGCTGAATTGTATATCTGAGAGAACCGAAAATTCTATAATATAAAAAAAGGAAAAGTTCAGGTAAATTGTAGGCATGTGAGGTTTTATTTATCTATAATAAATTGCTCTTCTGTCCTCTTTACTGATATTTTTTATTTTTTATTTATAAAGAAGAAAAGAAAATAAGATTGCAAGCCATTGATAACCAGTTGTGACTCACACACACAATGAGAAGGGAAGGGTAAAAATTCCAAAAAAGAGAATAAATAAAATGAGCAATAAAATGGAAACTCTTATAGTTCATCCTCATAGCTTTCTGATGACGATATGTATTTCATCTGATCTTGACTCCGAATTTTGAACTAAGATACAAGGTTATGCATCATAATATAGAATTTATAAAGCCTGCCTGTTGAGGATATTGGCCATAACCAGCATATGCACCGTATGCATATAATGATGGATCCTGGGTAGCCCCATAAGCATAGGCATCGTAGCCTTGTCCATAACCATAATATGCAGCCCATTGGCTTGGATCTACTTGCTGAGCAAAGCTACCAGGTACATCCTACAATAAGACAGTTTGTCAGTTTAGGCATCCAACTATAAATGTATCTTTTATGCATCTGTGAGTGTATGAAACAAACTGTCCAGCACAGTATTAGGAAGGCATATGGTTATCTCAACTGCATATAAAAGTGCAAATGTCATAAATATCCTACTCACTGAAAACATTTCTCTTATTTCTCTTTCCTCCATCCCCACCCCTCTGACAAAAAGAGGGAGAGAAAACTCACACGTTATTTATTTATGGTATTCTCATTCCACAAGTAGAGTTCAAAATTACCTAAAATATTTGTTCAGAGTCCTAAGACCCATTTAATAAAAATCTGTTAAGTCATGCCTTAATTTAATAATCTTCATATCTTTAAAAGTTAAGAATAAACTCTATTAATATCTTCAATCAAAGATGTTGATCACTTATTAAGTTGTCAAACATAACTTGTGGTTTTTCCAACTTATTTTACACCATCAAGGTTTTTATATCTAACGCATGAAAAATAAAAATCTACATTTTGTAGATCAACAGTTATATAATAAAATACACTTGAAAAACTACCTTATACATTTTTTGTATTTATATAACAAGAAAAAAAATTAATAGAGGAAAAGTACAAAGTAATGAAGCGAGAACCAGCAATCCACCTCCATGTTATGCTAATAGAACAAAATATATCATACAACACAATAAATCAGTAGAAAACAACACTCTTCCCATCCCTAAACAGAGAGCTTCAAAGAATTCTTTGAAAACAGGTGATATCAAAGCAATGATATTGAAGAATGCACTACTCTCCTCAAAAGTATTTTGAACTCTTCTTCTTTCTCTTAAAAAACAGTTATACTCTCTTTCACTCCAGATGATTCATAGCAAAGCTTTCCCTGCGCATCTCCATAAGATTTAACCCCCTTCATATGATGGGCGCCAATCAGTTTTAAATCTATCTTATATACATAAGCACAAATGTGTTAAGTACCCTAATTTAAATTATGTCACTTTAGATAAAGTTTTTCCCTTTTTTGCCCTTCTTTTAATTTCACCACTGTATCCCTCCCTCCCCTCTATACTCCTATTTTTCAAAAATTATATTAATTTACTTCTATTACTGTTCTTGTCTTCATAATTAAAGTATATTTTGAAATCAATAACTTCAATTTTTAGTTAAGAAAAACATAGATCCATAATTATCTAACTCAAAAATTTCTCACCTTAAGTAACACTTTCTATTCCTGGTAAAATCAAATAATTCATCAAAGTTGATATAGAAGTTCGACTTTAAAGTGATACATAGCTTTTATTTTTTTTCCCTTTTTTCCATTAATTAGTATTAAAACCCTACGTATTAAAACAATAGCAATGATACTTGCTTGAAGTGATGTGTTTTTTCTATCCATTTTATGCATATTATACTTTCCATACTCCAGTTATTAAATATTCTAGTACAAGAGTTTGTTTTGTATACAACACAACTCTCGATGCATTAGGTAAGTAAGGCTAAGCATCTTACGTATCAACCATGAGCATCTAAATTCTAGGCAAAGTTGTAGTAATGCATATACAAACAATATGTTTTATCAGGATAACCATTAGTAAGCTCTTAGTTAAGAACCTCCAATCTCTCGCTGTTCCTTCTTACTATTAAGACGAAATATTAACTTCCAAGTAAAAGGATATATGACTCCTCTCTATTTAACAAATCAAATGGAGCAGGAAGTCAAACTTGTAACCACAGCTAAAGCTGCCTCAATACAAGGGAGCCCGGCATGTTGGATCGTGCAGATTTAACAAAGACCTCTCCATTTCCATGGAAAGTGGAGAGCAGCCTATTCAAAAATCAAAAGCATTGTATCTCAATTTTTCAAACACTTCATCCATTCACATATTCCTGTCTTTTAAAATGGAAACCATCTCTTAGAAGGAAAACGTGAAGCAAAAACATCATTATGGTTGAAGACAAACTAGCATTTTATATAGACAAGTCATCTAAAAGAGCAATCACCTGTTTAGCTGTTGGGCTCCTGCCCCAAGAAATGCGGACTACTTGTTGACCAATCATCGTTCCCTGCATCCTTTGGATAGCTTCTTCAGCAGATACCCTATATGGACAGAAGTGAAACCAATAAACAACTAAAGAGAAAAGTAGCATTGTCTTTCTTGGGGGAAGGAGAAAAGGCCTGACAAAGATAAATCAAGCTTTAGTCCTTTCTACATTGCAACATTTTCTCGCCTCCTTCCCTCATACTTATGCAACAACTTTTCTTTAAGCAAAGGATAATGTAACAAGGGTTAACCTAAATAAGCCAACATTCTAATTCCACTTACCCAAGATTTGCGAAATTAGTGGGGAGAGAGAGAGAGAGAGAACAATGCACAGAACTTTCTTCTTATATAAACAAATAGATGGATGAAATACTATTACCAAAAAGAAAATGGGACAATCAAGTGATGGCTTAAATGCTAAACAAACCTTGTCCCAAACTGTACAAAACCACATCCTTTGCCCACAGGAATCTTGACATAGGGAATCTCTCCAAACTGCATAAAACTTTGCTTCAGTTCCTCCTCCGTGACATTAGGATCCAAGTTACCAACAAAAATCTGCATTAGACATAACCATATGAATAGCAACAATAAAACATTAGACACAAACGCAAAAAAAAAGTTCTTAAAGAAAACAAATACAATTAAGAATGTCAGACTTACTGTAGTGTTGTTTGCATCATAATCTGCTGGAAGCACGGGAACTGCTGGTGTAGTGTATGCTGGATTAGGATATACTGCTGCCAGAAAAATCCACAGGTGAGTGCATCTTTGAGTCAGGGTAAATAGACTTTTTCAAGAGAGCATTATCAAGATAATATAAAGAATACTGGAAGCATAATAAGTGAAAAGAAAAGGAGCATGTCTTTCTGGCCACAACTTGAACATATCTCTATATTGATTCATAAAATGATATTACCTTACCTTTTGTTGCACCATATTGCTGCTGAAAACCGGTGGTTTTCTTTGGTGTTGCGGCACTGATACGCATCTGCCTAGTTGAGCAATAAACACCATTCATTTCTGTCATAGCACGGTTCCTTTCTGTCTCATCTGCAAACTTGACAAACCCATATCCCTTTGAGCGTCCAGTGTTTGGATCAGTCACAACCTTGGCACCTCTAACCGAAGAATATTGAGTTCGAAAGGTTTCTTGCAGCATAAAATCTGTAACATCAGGGGCTAAATCCCCTACGAAAATAGAGTGCTCAGGGCCAGCATCAGGGCGTCTTTCCCCAATACCAAACGAAGCCCAGTTCAATCTAAAATTTTGTTCAGTTCCAGGCATTAGTGTCCCATTGTAAGCATGCAGAACCCTTTCCGCTGCAGCATGAGAAACAAATTCCACAAACCCATAACCCTCTGGCTGGCCAGTGATTTTATTACGTATTATCTTTATTGAAATCACCTGAATAAAGTAATCATCCAAAAGTAAATAATAGAATCTCTTATCACCAGGAATCTCTTTTCTGCACACTGCTATAGAACTGCATACTTGGTTTAAAATAAATAAGACATACATAAAACTCTTTGGATGAAACACATATACTTTTATTAAACCATAGAAGAATAATTAGAACAAAGGATAGATAAGATGTCCATCTATGCTGACAAGCCATAATTTTATTATTTTTTTCTTTTTTGTTCTCACAGAAACTCTACTTCCTTCAGCTTCTCATGCAAGAATATTATTTCTTTCTTCTAAACAAATCCCAAGAGAATCCAAAACCACACACTACCAATGGGTATCGCCCGGTTATTTGTCCCAACGCTGAAATAAACCTCAAACAGCAAAGAATAAATTCTTGGCCAAGCCCACATCACTTGCAGCAACCTAATCCAAACTTATGAAGTCAGAAACAAAAAATAATCAGCACTAACCCCCTTGAGTTAGCTCAAGTTGTGAGAGTGGATAGGGAAATGGGCTAGGATTAGGCTAGGTCAAGGGTTCGATTATGGTACAGCGCTCTTGGGATCACTTTGCAAAGCACTACAGTGGAGCCAAACAAGTATAATGTCTCCTTTTTGGAGCATATCACAAGTATTAATTCTTCATGAACCACAAACCAAACAAAAATTATATACTTCAGTAGGTAAACCAGCATTTCAAATTATTTCATATGGCTCTGCAATGGGATCAACTGGTTTGTCTAATATAGGGTTTGCAAGAAGTAAAAAAACATCATAAATGGCCTAAAATCTTTTTTGGGATCATTCAGATATCATTAAGCCTCAACAATAGACCTCAAAATTTTGGAAAAAAAGGAAGCAACAGCAGTAATTAGTAATTACTGCATTATAATTCACAGATAACGGACCAAAGATCGGAAAGATGAGTCAACATTCCATCTTCCTGAAGGAAAACCAATGCAAGTAAAAACAAACAGAACTTACTTGCCCCAATTGGTTATAGTTTTTTATTTTTTATTTTTTGGTTAAACAATTGGTTGTAGTTAAAGATTACGCAAGCATGGAAAAGAGGACATAACAATCCTACCCTATGACATTTTATTTGCCTATGAATGTTGTACATTGTTATTTCTCTTCTCACTCGTCTAAGTCATATTTCAGAGTGTTTACAATCAAAATTCCATATATTAAGACCTAACACAAAGCAAAGACATATCTAGTTTCCAGATGATTATGTGAAGATTATGCCAGCAACAAAGAAGAAGGTTCCAGCTAGAATAGATGGTAAATTATCTTGGCAACATGAACTAGGGATAG
The DNA here is from genome assembly GCF_000346735.1 of Prunus mume. The sequence continues at coordinate 2,719,887 of NC_024132.1, forward strand.
AATCTCACAGCCATCAGGGTTTATGGGATGGGAGAGGGCTACATCCCATTTGAAACCCATAGGTTCAAAACACCTCGAATGGGGCAAAAAGTTTAATATCAGAAGAACTGCCTCGCTCCCTTCTATAAATAACCATGAGTTTAATCTCGTAAATTTGAATGGAACAGTAGAAATCATATTTGCAAGCTTTGCTCGGCCTTTACAAGAATGGACTATCAACCATCTAGTTATTCACAGGGCTCCAACCACGTATGACTTGATTAGTAGTGAGACACGACTCATCCACATTAACTGTTTATGTTGTTTGGTTACAATGGAAGGGAATTGAACCATTGACCTAGCCTAATCCTAACCCATTTCCTCACCCACCCCTCGCTACTTGAGCTAACAAAACAATATTACTCAGCACTAAAGTTCATAAATTTGTGTTGCCTGTAGACTGCTCAATGCCTTGCCCACACCATACCTATTAATTATCCCCAAATACATATTCACAAAATCCTTGTATTATCAATAACCATAATTCAAATGACCTAACAAACAATTTTAAAATCAAAGACTAGTCTTACATCAGTAGAGTCTATATACATATATGCATACATATCCAAATTCAAACGACACACTACAATAAGCAAAACCAAATTCAAGAAATACCCATTTTTATTAAAACTGAATTCCGATTATAAACTCTAAAATTCCCAGCAAAACCCTAATAGATATTATATCTACTGATATATATATATATATATATATAGAGAGAGAGAGAGAGAGAGAGAGAGAGAGAGAGAGAGAGAGAGAGCCGGTGTGTGCAAAGCAGGTAGTGAGGTAGTTTTCGTCGACCCAATACTGTAAATCCCCAATCCAAAGGGTTCTGACCTCTTCCACTGAAGTTGGTTGATGATGATGATGCTGATACCCTTGAGCCTGAGACATCATACTACTCGGCGGTTGAGGCTGAGCGCTCATCATTTTCTTCTTTGTTTTCTTTGCACGCTGCGAGCTTCTACGTCTCTCTGACTCTATGTATCATATGCTAGAGCTCTACTGCTTTTCTACCGGGAGGCGGAAGCCGGGACAAGGACACAGGAATATGACAACTTCAACGAGACTCTTTGCCTGAATTAATCACGGAAATATGAATATCGATTGAAACATGTTTAAATTATCGCTAAACTTTTTTTTATGAAAATTAATAGAAAAAAGAAAAAGAAATTGTGAATGAAAATAAACTAAATGTTTAGAAGTAAAGAATAGGATGAGAGTGTGTTTGAAGAGTTTAATCGTCAATAGCTAAAATTTAGAGCCCAATTTCATAATTGTTAGTTCTAATTTTATTTTATTTTTTTAACTTTTAAATATAGCAAAAAATTTATTTGAATATACTCAAATGCCCTCAAAATTTAAGACCCAAGAGTTTCGATCCCAAATCCAGTTTGTGTTTAGGGATGGCAAAAAACCTTGTCGTGTTGGGTCCTTATCAGGTCCCCGGCCCTAACAAGAGGAGATTTCAAGGAAAAATCGAGGGCGAGTATGGCAAGTACAGGGATCCCCGAATTTTAAAAATCATCGGTTGTGTATAGGGCTGAGATGGTATTGTTATCTTCATTCTCGAATCCAGTCCAATAAGTAATATATTTATGTTTATGTAATATACATATAATATAACTATGTATTGTTATAATTTAATATTTATTTAGTTTTTTCAAATTGAATTAAGATGATTGTGAGTAAGTTGAATTTAAAGGTCTTTTTTTAAAATTAAAAAAAAAATTCAAATAGAAACTTCATTAGATATACTATGGTACACACATCAACAAGACATCTAAAATATCAATCTCAAGAGGGCAACAAACTAACATGCTAGAAGCAAAACTACCACGGACAAAAACTGCACTAAAACTACTAGCCTACATCACCTAAATTAGCCATAAACCTAAACAAAGCCCACAAACCAACATAACCAAATTAAATGTGGTTGATAGTTTAAGGTCAATTAAATGTGGTTGATAGTTTAAGGTCAAATTAGTATTAAAATGTAGGATAAGTATTTTTTTTTATGCAAAAAAAAAAACTCAGGAATTTGGGGTAGGTTTGGGGAAAATCCCCCCTACGGGGTTGGGAACTCCCCAAAAATTCTTATCGGGGATGGGGATGGTATTGTCATACCCGGCCTCGAACTAGCCTGCTGCCATCCCTATTCGCATTCTTCTTATCCCCCACAACCCCAAAAATTCTTATCAGGGATGGGGATGGTATTGCCATACCCGGCCTCGAACTAGCCTGCTGTCATCCCTATTCGCATTCTTCTTATCCCCCACAAACATAAAGATTGGGGGTCAATAGCCACCATCTCTCTCCTCCTACCCTTCTCTCCCCTCCTTTTGGCTTTCTTGATGACGAAGTTTTGATTAGGTTGCTGAGGTGGATCTATGTCAGATTTGTGCCAATCTGTTCGTCTTCATCCTCCCTTGATTTGGTGCGGGCCTAATCCGAGTGACTAAGAGCTTTAATTTTTCTTTATGTTTTAAGTCAGTTTTCTCGGTATCTCCGTAGGAGAGTTTTTGTTTCATTATTTAAGTTGGTATGTGTTCAATTTCTCCAAGCCCTGTCCTAGCGTGGTTTTTGGCTTTCCTTTAAAAAAAGTCACTAGAGTAAAGCCATGTGATTGTGATTTGTTGCTAGATTTGTGATTGGGGGAGTACCATAGCCATGATTATTTTTTGTACCTCATTGACATGGGGCGTACAATAGCCATGATTATATTTTGTACCTCATTAAAATATGTATTGATCAGTTCACAATTGCATATCATTTTGTACCCTTCTAACTTATGATTTGGTTATGTTATTGAGTCAAACGTGTGCTTTTAATCCCTTTTCTGTTTATCATTCAGTTCATTGAGCCTTAGGTAGCAATGGTGCCTTTGGATAAGAAAAGATGCAAAATGGTGAAAAAACGAGCAGACTGGGTTGTCAACTCATTTCGGCCTTAACGTCTTTCTCCCAACTTTGATTGGCCCATATAATATGTGCCTGGAAAGATGAGAGTCTGAACTGCAAGATGGACTACTCAAATAGATCAACTGACTAAGTCAACCCCAATCCGTGAGCCCATCAAAATGCACACCATGCTCAGGAATGCAACGGCTAGCTGTTGAGCCATGTGCTGACAAGACAGCATGGAAACTCAGAAGGCAGGGGCAGCTGACATTCCAAGAGGCATGGGCAGCTGACATTCCTAGAGGCATGGGCTAAACATCAAATCAGCAGCATGGAAACTCAGAAGGCATGGGCAATTGACATTCCTAGAGGCATGGGCTACACATCAAATCAGCAGCATGGGAACCTAATGGGCAGCTCAGACAAATGGGAATAAATGTCACTTCATTCAGCCTAAAATTCACTTCAGCCATCCTCTAACACTCCCATCCTTCCCCAAACACTCCATTCAGTCCCAAATCACCAAAACAGCTCCAACAAGCCTTCCTTCCATTTCCCTACGAATTTCCTCTTTCTCTGCCATCACCACTCACCCAAACTCATCCCAAATCACCTCTTTAGTTGCCATACTCTAGATGTGAGGAAGGTCTTGGAGCAGCATTAGGTGTGGAGAAGCACTTGGAGAAGCCTTGGACACCACAAGTAACTTCAGAAATGGGTTTTTCCACTCTTATTACATTCATTATGTTTTCTCATTTCTGTTTAAGTTTCATTTCCATTATGAGTAGCTAAATTCATAACTAGGACTTCGATGTAACCTAACATGAATATTCTGGGTTTATAAGTTGAAGTTTTGAGTTTCAAGTTTGATTCATGATTCATGTTCTTATTCATTATGCTTATCAATTAATATGCTTGTTTGGATGATTGATCACCATTAGAACTTGTATATTAGCTATCTTGGTTTGAATCAAGAGTAGACACCATGCTTTGATTCGAATTGAACTATGAACAAGAAAAGTATGTATGGACATTCGACAAAAGGGATTAGATACATGCTTGGTTGTTTAAATTGTTCTTCTATGCTTAATGAGTTCCTAATGCTTAATTTAGGTTAGACAACAAATGATCAAGTTAGGGAATTAGGAACACAAGGTTAGGACCAGACACCATGACCTAATCATACTTTAGCTAGAATCAATCTTTGAATCCGAATTAGACTTGTCACTTGACTCCTTATAACCTAGAATTGAATTGTTATGGTGAATCGAATGCCCTAGTCTCCCAATCTGTTTTCCAGCCCACAAAAACACTCTTTGTTACATTTGCTCACTTTGCTTTTGTTTGAAATTTCGTTTTGCCTCATTTGTTCAACAATTACAATCACTCTTGGTTTAAATTCTATTTTAGACTTAACCTCCTACTTTCTTGAATTTGGTAATCTAAGTACATAACTAATTTTAACTTCTCAGTCCTCGTGGGTACGACCTCGTACTTGTCTTGCTATATTACTAATTGGCCCGTACAATTGCGAGTTAACATTTTAACAACATGTATTGGGTCCTTGTTGAGTCTAAGTATGAGTTCAAGTTATTGATTACCCTGTGTGGCTTTAGTAATCGAGCCTTTCGACTTTTATCAATGATGTTTCTATCAGTTAGCAAAAAAAAAGAGATTGATCATGACTTGTTTTTCTTCAAAATTTCATTATGTTTTTGCTTGACTTCTGTAGATCTGATATTTTCCTTTTCCTCAACGAAAGCTCGGAAATTGAACCCATGTCGATAACAAAACAACAAAGTCCTAACCCAACCTTATTTGCCTTCTATGGGTTTTATTTATTATTATCAATTCATTATTTTTTTTAAGTGATATGTGAATCAAAGAAAAATTAACAACGTTTAAGTTTCTCAATTGCATGGAATTTGCAGTGTTATTGTATTATGATTTTCTCACTTCCTTTTTGTCCACTTACACTCCCTTTTGTTTAATATACCATTTCAAATAAGGGAGTGTAAGTGGACAAAAGATAAGTGAGAAAATCAGCTCCGTTTATTTTTTATCTTTAGATGTTCTTGCTTTCAGTCTCTTTGGTGACTACTGTTTGTATGTTGCATCTCTCTTTCTGGAGTTTCAATGAATATATCT